>VSMD01139714.1:0-110920 GCA_008750895.1 Mirza zaza | reverse complement strand
TTTTTTTGAGACAGAGTTTCACTTTATTGCCCAGGCTAGAGTGAGTGCCGTGGCGTCAGCCTAGCTCACAGCAACCTCAAACTCCTGGGCTCAAGCAATCCTGCTGCCTCAGCCTCCCAAGTAGCTGGGACTACAGGCATGTGCCACCATGCCTGGCTAATTTTTTCTATATATAATAGTTGGCCAATTAATTTCTTTCTATTTATAGTAGAGATGGGGTCTCGCTCTTGCTCAGGCTGGTCTCGAACTCCTGAGCTCAAACGATCCGCCCACCTCGGCCTCCCAGAGAGCTAGGATTACAGGCTTGAGCCACCGCGCCGGCCATGCTTCAGTATCTTGACTCTGTTTGTTTAAAATTTCCATTGAAAGGTTTGATCTTGCCTGAAGCTGATCTGGGCACAATAGTTTTGGCACCCACTGAGTGGAAAGTTTGCTCAACTTACTTTTTTCAGTAAGAATGTGTAAGCTGAACCAATTGAGGTGTTTATTGTGCTGGCTATTTTTCCTGCTGTTAATTGTTGGTCCTTTTCAATTAGGGCACAAACAAGAATAATTTTTTCCTCACAAATTGATGTGGATAGTCTGCTGCTGAGGGCTTCATCATCAACATCATCTCATCCCTTCTTAAAATGAGTTTTCAGTTTGTAAACTGCTGATTTCTTTGGGAACATTGTCCCCATAAATGTTTTGTAATGCATCAGTGATTTCGCCATTCTTCCACCATAAATTTGATGTTTAGTTTTGCTTTAATGTTAGCAGAATTCATGTTGCTCAAATGATGTATCATGTTTCTTAGTGCCTCAAACTGGACCCTGTATAGACATGCTATAACAAGTTAGTGTGACTCTATTTTGGTGTAAAAAATTGAAATCCATGCAGAGTTTTTTCATAATATACATTTTCCATGAATTTTTAAGACCCCTCCTATATCATCTACTATGTGCTGAGTATAAGTTAACAAAACAAATATGATTCCTCTACTTAAGAAACTTTCAGTTTAGTGGGCTGTTCTGTCTGATGAACAGAGACATTAAACTACCAAATACATAATTTTCATATTACATTAATTTTAGGAATTAACTAAATTTTTCTATAAAAGAATAAGCTCAAGTATTACTTCACCAGGTAAATTATTTCTAACCATACTAGACAGAAGGGATCAACTCTTATCTTTGGTACCCTTCCCTATATGGACTTCTCTTATAGCATCAACAACATCATTTTATGGCACTTATTTATGTACTTGTCAATTTCCCTTTAGTATATGAGAACATTTTTCTCAATCGGTAATCAACCAATATTAATTGAAGTCCTTCTATATAGGAGGGACTGTGTGAGGCACTGGATATACACTGATGAACAAAACATTGATAAGCAAAATCTACCTCTTTATAATTTAAAATCTAATAAGCAAGTCATGTAATTAAATGAACAAATACATGACAACAAAATGTAATGAGTTTTATAAAGAAAAGGAATAGGATTATTATAAGAAATAATAATGGAGGGCATAATTTTGGTTGGGGAATCAGAGATGAATTCTCTGAGGAAGAAATGTTTAAGGTGAAATTTGAAAGATGAGTAGGAGTTAGCCAAGAAAAGAGTAGGGGAAGAGCACTAGAGGCAGAGGGAACACGGTATGTACAATAAATGTGGGGTGATTCTTCACCAATGTATCCTTTTCTAATGCAAAGCAATATTTAGCAATAGGTATTGTCTTATATATCTGTTATAGACTGAATGTTTTTGTCTCCCCAAATTTATATGTTGAAATCCTAACCCCCAATGTGATAGAATTAAGAAGTGGGCTCACGCCTGTAATCCTAGCTCTCTGGGAGGCCGAGGTGGGCGGATCGTTTGAGCTCAGGAGTTCGAGACCAGCCTGAGCAAGAGCGAGACCCCATCTCTACTATAAATAGAAAGAAATTAATTGGCCAACTAATATATATAGAAAAAATTAGCCGGGCATGGTGGCACATGCCTGTAGTCCCAGCTACTTGGGAGGCTGAGGCAGCAGGATTGCTTGAGCCCAGGAGTTTGAGGTTGCTGTGAGCGAGGCTGAGCCACGGCACTCACTCTAGCCTGGGCAATAAANAAAAAAAAAAAAAAAAAAAAAAAAAAGAAGTGGGGTTTTGGGGAGGTGACTGATAGGATTAGTACTCTTATTAAAGAAATTACAAAGAGGTCCCTCTCCCCTTCTGCTATTTGAGGACAAAACTAGAAGGCACTGTCTATGAACCAGGAAGTGGGCCCTCACCAAGCGCCAAATCTATGGTGCCTTGATCTTGAGCTTCTCTGCCTCCAAAACTGTGAGAAATAAATTTTTTGTTTAGTTTTGTTTATAGGCCACCTAGTTTATTGTATGGTGTTATAGCAGCCCAAACAGATTAAGATAATATCCTAGTAGAGTTTCTTCAAATTGAAATGATAATAGCCATAGGGGTATTGAGCAACTTTGTGAAATAAGCTATAATCCAGCACACTTGAACTGATCCAACTAGGATTACCAGACACTGACAACAATGTCAGTGGAAACCAGTCCCATGAGAACACCACAATAGAGCTGTACTTGGTAGTACTTTAAAGAAGCTGAAGCCATTCGTTGCAAATTGTATTTCCTCTTAGTTCTCAGCTTCTTTGGGCAAGAGGCTCACAATTTCTTGATTAGCAAATCCATACTCTCTACTTCATATCAGAAATCTGCTACTGGCATAAATAATATCTCCCAGTTTCCAACATTTTGCTATCTCTGAGCCAGGGTTCCTGAGATCTTGGTTACATGTTCTCATACATGAAGCCCGAAGAGTTTCTCTAAATTGCATGCATGATCACAAAAACAGTCTAATGCCAGAGCTCACATGTTTGCCAAGTAGGCCTACTCCACTGGCCTAATTCTATGGCCAAGGCCCTTCACTATTATATACATATCAACTGCCCATAAGAACATCTACCATCCCATGAGAAGGTCATCTTTTTCAATATTATCTAGATCATAATGAAGCTACCATTTGAAAATGATAGTGCTTCAGGTGATTGCTTACCTCCTATACACCATTTTTAGTGGTTCTGATAAAATTGAACCTCTGAAGTATCTATAACCTTATTAGTATCTAGAAAGATGGCAAGTGGAAAATGGTCTTCCACATACACGTTGGTAATTTGAATGTCTTATGTTGCCATTTCACCCATGCAACGTCCTAATCTTCTTCCAGAAATTAATCAAAAATTTTCTTGCACAACCTCCTGCTCTCAGCAAGAGCCCCACTAAAAGAAGTGAACTCCAAAAGATTTTTACAGATTTTGACACTGGAGATGGGAAATCCTTGCTCAGAATACTCAACATGGGTGTGCAAAATGAGTCAGTGAATATATGGATGAATGAATACATGTATAGATGGATAGATAAATAAATAGTAAAAAAGGAAAATAACTTGGCCATAACATAGAACTTTTAAGTATCTATAAGTTATATGTTAAGCTATTTTGAGGATTTAGTATATGCAGGAACTGTTGCAAGTAATTTATATGTATCATCTCATTTAATCCTCACAACTACCAAATAAACTAAATGCTAGCACTAGTTATATAATTAAGGAAACTGAGGCTTATAGAAATAAAGAAATTTCCTGAAAGCTATAGATAATAAGTGACAGAACTGGAATATGATCCCAGGCATTTGGGCTCCATATCTTAATTTCTTAACCTTTAATGCAACTGCCCCTAGTATATAATATATTTGCATGAATGTAAGTAAGAAAGAAAAAATAGTATATCTAAATATGACCAAATGAGAAGGTTAAAGAGGTATTTAAATTTGGGGAAAAATGTAGAAGTAAAGAAAAGATTTTAAACATAAATTTATTCCCTATAAGAAATGGTATCAATGATCTTCAGAGGCTCAGATTTGAGAATCCCTACAGACCTGGGCTCAAATTCCAGCTCTGTACTAACTTAGCCTTGCAACCTTGAGTACATTATCAAACCTCTCTGCATTTCAGTTTCCCCAACTGCAATATGTGCGTAAAATTAGAACCCACAGTAAATGAAAGTCGAGAGATTTCAATAATATAAATAAAGCCCCTACTGCTATGTTTAGGACATAGTAAAAACTCAATCACATTACCAGTTATTATATAATTATTATTCTCACTCTACTAACTTCTCAATCGAATATAAAAATAGAAATGGTAAATTATTTTAACATCTCATTCAAACAAACTTAGAAGGTGGCTTCTCATCTGGGAATCATCAGAAAGATTTCCCACTGTATCTAGGCAAGTGTTGCTATGTCTCAACTTTCACCAATTTTAACCCTGACTCTGGCATTTAACTAGAGTACAGGTTTCTCGGTACATGGCAAGTTTAGTTTAAGATTTTTGACCATGTAACAAGGAAAACTGGGGAGAAGCACACTTAAACAGAGAAGTCATGGATTTTTCAGCTTCTACTGTTTCGGGTGCCACAGAAAATCAGCAGATCCATGACACATCAGGCAGTGAGGCAGTATGTGTCAGGCAGGCAGCCAGAGACAGGAATGGGTGGATAGCAGGTCACGAGCAGAGCCAGAGGCCTCTTAGGAGCAAGTATGAGCATGATCAGCAGAAAAAGTACGTCATGGCAAAATAAGTAAATTGGAAGCCATGCAGGGTCAAGCAAGTTGTCTACTTCAGGAACCTGAAGGGAAGTGGGCAGAGACTAGAGGGTGAGGGGATAGAGGTAGAGGCTGAAAACCAAAAGCAGAACAGGAACAAATTATAAATGGAGAATGCAGTTGCATTGCGTCAGAATCAAGTGGACTTTGGCAGCCCAGGCAGCTCGCTGTTCCAGCTTCAGCTGTTCTCCTTCCACTCCTGCCACGTGAATGGGGCCTGGGGGCTTACAGCAGAGGCCATGGAAACAGCTGGCTAAGTGAACAGTGAAGGGGGGTGGCTGAAAACAGGCCCTGCAAAGAAAAAGTATGTTTGTTTTGCTTCTAAAGGAAACGAGAAATGTGCTAAAGGAGGTATTTGAATATGAATGAGTTATTTGGGTATTTAACTACCCAAAAGAAAAATCACTCAACAGCAAGAATGTCTAAGCTCAGAAAGATTTCACAAAAATCAAGCACACTCTTCAGCAAATGAGTTAATAAACCATATAGCTAAACATGCACGACACTTTCGATTCACGTCTCAGTCTAGAAGCCTCCCAATCATCTCCCACTCTTTTTTATTAAATAAAAGGCAGAGAGCTGTTTAACAACCCTTCAGTGTTCCAGGCAGCAAACAGGCTCTCAGCTATTAATGGCAAAGCTGCCAGAAGCCAGACATACCTGGGAACAGATGAAAGGTTTCGTTCGTTCACCTTCAACGTTACACTAGTTCCCACTCAGGACCTCTGAGCACATTACTGGAAATTTTTAAAACACAGTTACCGGTGTGAAGAGGTTTCTGAAAACATACAAAGCACACATTCAACAAGAAAGCCCACCTGAAAATCCTGCGAGGGCAAAACTGAATTGGAACATTACAGTATGCCTGTGCTTTTTACAAACACCAAAAAAAGTTCAAAGATTCAGAAACTTTCTTAAAAATGATAGAAATGTTATGGCAAATTAGGTTTCATCTTTGTGCCAATACAACTGATTAGTAGTTGCTTCCTGAAGCCCTGTATACCTAATTAAATTAGTGTTGTCTGCCGTAGCCTAGGGAGGAAGGAGTGAAGATACTCATCATCGTTTAAGTCTGTCTTGCTTTGCGTCTTAGGCCATCTGGGCATACTCCTTTCTGTCCTAGAGGTTGCAAACTGGCAGCAGCTCATAAGCTCGGTTCACGCTGAAGAGATGTTTTGTTTGTACTTCACAGTATTATTTTAATTGTAGTATAATATGCATAACTTAAAAATTAATTGCCAATATTTGAAAATGAGAGATCTCATCTGTTAACAAAGAATTTGTAATTTCTCTTAAAAACGGAAATGTCAAGCAATTTTAGGCCTATCTTTCCAAATGACAACTGTCACTTAGGGCGGAGTAGTGGCTGTCTCCTTTAGATGGGGTCTCTTCTCTTAAATTTGACTTCTTTCCCTCACCTGTAGGCCTCCGTAGCATTTGCATTGGAAAACCTCTGCTCTATTCCTCTGTGTTACTATTACCTAACCAAGTTCCTCCATGTTAATGAGGACTTTGAGGTTCAGTTTTTCTGCATCAATTCTGTCATTAACCAGAATAACTTTAATTCCTTGGCCTCGCAATTGCCGGACTTGCTCAGCTTCAACAAGTCTCACCTCCACTTTGGAAATCTTTTCTTTAGCAACAGAAATGTTCTATCTTCAAATTTTAAAATTCCACTACCCTAGTTTTGTTTTTGTTTTTTGTCTTGTCATATTAGTACAGCTGTCTCTGCCTTTATTTCCAACAAATCTACCATCACTTCTCAACAAGATGTTTAGTCCCTTTGCCCTTTCCATCTTTTCCAAATCTATCAGTCACTTTCTGTGCCCATGGCCCATCATGTCACTGCCTCCCTCGAAATGATTTTCATTTCCTTTGTTCTTCTCTCACATCTGCTTACCCAACCTCACCCCTAGGTCAATTCAACCACTCAGCTTCTCCAAGGTGATGAATGCTGCTGGTTAAGACCACACTACAAATCGATCAACTCCAATCTCATGTATCTTAAGTCCCTACATATCACACTTTCCTATTCCTCTAGTGGCTACTTCAAAGAATTACCACTTCTCTCAAACTGCATAGTCTACCTCCTCTTGCCCTACTTTTGGAGGCAACTTTGCTTTCTATTCTCTGAGAAAATCAAAGCCATCAAACGAGAGATTGCTCCTTCACCACCTACAAACTTTCTTAAATTTCCATGCATTCTTATCTAATGTTTTGGTGGGACAAATGTCTCTCCTCCATCCAAGACTAATTCTTCCAACCTCAGTGCCCATCCCCTTGATATTGTCCAGGCTTCCCTCCTGTCCCTAAGCCCTGACTTGATTCTATCACCCATACCCCTCTCTTGTACCTCTGATATTTCTCTGTGCCTACTCATTCTTTCTTCTCAAAATATGAACATGCTTGAGGCATTTCCATATAAAACCAATCTTTCCTCAACCTCAAGTACAGGATACAATCTTATTTACTGCCACTCTCACTGCCAAATTTCTTGAAAACCAGTCTACACTCCTTGTCTCCACTTTCTTGCTTTCCATTTACTCTTCCATCTACTGATTTGTGACATATCATTATCCCTCCATTGAAACTTTTCAAAGGTCACCAATGACCTCCACATTGCCAAATTTGGTAAGCATTGTTTGCCCTTATTTTGTTTGATGGCTATAGAATTTCCCCAGTGTTGAATGTTTCCTCTGCTTCCTGACTCGCTTCCCTAGGCACCCTGGTTTTGCTCCTATTCCTATGACCGTGTCTTTTAAGCCACTTTTGAAAGCATCGATTTTGCCTACCAACTAAATGTTGTTATTACCCAGGACTCCAGTCTCAGCTTTGCACTCTCTTGTGATCTCATGCACTTACATAAAACTTAAACTACAGACAGTCCCCAACTTAAGATGATGCGACTTATAGATTTTTCAACTTTACAATGTTGTGAAAGTAATACACATTCAGTAGAAATTATGCTTTAAGTACCCATATGACTATTTTATTTTTCACTTTCAGTATAGTATCCAATAAATTACATGAGACATTAAATAGACTCAGACTTTTGGAGGAGGGGGAGAAAGGGCATTTATTGAAACCTTAAAATCTGTACCCCCATAATATGCCAAAATAAAAAAAAAAGAAAGAAAGAAAATAGGCTTTGTGTTAGAAGATTTCTCCCAACTGTAGGCTCTGTGCACATTTAAGGTAGGCTAGGCTGAGTATGGAGTTCAGTAGGTTAGGTTTATTAAATGTACTTTTGACTTATAATATTTTCAATTTATGATGGATTTATTGGGACATAACCGCATGGTAAATTGAGGAGCATCTTTATTATCTATAAGCTGCAGTCTTCAACCCAGGCCTCTCTCTTAACTCAAAACCATCAGATCCAAGTGTGCACTAGATAGCTCTATTCTAGAGACACTGTGATTCCTCATATCTCAGACTGAACTCTCCCTCCCAATTCTATGATTTCCCATTCCATTGATGATATCAATATATATCCAGCCCCTCAAGCCAGAGATTTACAGGTCATTCTGAGGTCCATCCACCTCTTCCTCACCCAACTCCTGTAATTCCAGATCTTAAAGGTAAGCAGTGCAAAGGAGAAACATTGAAGACACTACTTTGTCAATAAATGAAACAGGATTGCTCTATGAGACCATATCATAGATTGGCTCTGGACAATACATTCTCCCATAGAAGTCCCACCTGAAATTTCTGAAATGCAAATCTGATCATACCACTTTTCTTTAATGGCTCCCTATAGATTTCAGAATAATAGTAAAAAAACAAGTTTAGTACACAGGTCCTTACCAACCTTGCCAGCCTCATTTCCTGTCTCTCCCCCACATGCCCTCTATACCCTCCATACTGAACTGCTTGCACTTTCCTGAATGTGTTACACTATTTCTTTCTGCACTTTCATTCATGTTGCTCCCTCTGGCTGGAATTAGTGCACATTCCTAATCTTTTTTTCCCTTGTCTACTTAGCTCTTAACTTTTCCTTCAAGACTTAACTCAAACATAAGCTCCTCCAGGAAGCTTCCTCTGACTCTTCTTTTCTGCACCTCCAGTGTTCTACATGTATCCTTATCATAGCACCTATAATACTGATTTATGAATATTAACATACTTGTATGATTCTTCTATCAGGCAGTAAAGTCCCAAGGGCCAACCAAACATGACTAATTGACATTTATTTCTGTATCCCTAATGCTTGATATATTTTAGAACATTGTAGATGCATAATTAATATTTGATAAGTAAAACAATGAAGAAACAAATAAATGGAACGTTAATTAGGGAATAGAAGAGACTAAGAATCCAAGTTGCTATAATTTCTTTTTCACATTAACCTCAAACTTACATTTTAATCAGAGGCTTTGGTTCCATTTATGTACTTATGGGAGGTAATTGAGAGTTTATAAGAATTCATACCTCACCTTTGTGCTACTTTATCATGAATAAGTTAGACTGTACTTTGCATAATTGAAATGCTGCCAGCCTAGATGCTGATGGGTCCTGTCAGGATAACTAAACTGCATTATGTCGCCAAGTGTTTCTCTTTCATTTGCCAAACCTCTACTGTCTTACAAAGAATGATTATGCAAACCGTGCCCTGGCCACAATGCCTCCGGGATTCTGTCTTCTGCCACAGTTCTGCCTGCCTTGCTCCATCTTGCTCATACTTGCTGCTGTTTTTACAACCGCTACTTTAGTAGAATGAGCCAACCAGCCTCCTCGAGCAAAGTGAGAAAAGTTTCCCAGAAGAGCAAAATAATTATTAAATCACAAGCTTTGCAGATTAAAATTGCTTCTAACCTCACTCAAAGCCTCCTTTTGTGCCTGAAACACATTTAAATCGTTGTGCTTCTGCTCCCTTTGCTACACACTCTCACCATACCTCACCTCCAAAATCAACACCTTCTTGCCAATAAATAGACTGATTCAGACCTCTCCTTTCCTTTTCAATGGATGGGTCAGAAGGTACACTCTGCTCCCTTCCTGCCTGTTTTGAGGCTGACATGCTCTGCCCAATTATGCTATAGTAGCTCCCATTATCTCCTCTGGATGAAAATGTGGGGCAGGGAAGTTTATCACTATTATGCAGCCAGTAAGGCCTATAATACAGGAGCCCTAGACCATTCTTCTGAGCTGTTCCTTACAACACAGGTGAGCCTTACAGGTCCATAGTTGGCACAAGCTACATGTCACACACTGACAAAAATTTAGTCTAAATGGTAGGGGGCCAGAGGGGATAGGCAGAGGTTGGTTAATGGATACAAAGGTACAGCTAGATATGAGGAATACATCCTAGTGTTCTATAGAACTATAGGGTGAATACAATAAGCAACAATTTGTTGTGTATTTTCAAATAACTAGAAAAGTGGGTTCTGGGTATTATCAAAACAAAGAAATGATAAATATTTAACATGATGAATAGGCTAAATATCCTGATTTAATGGTTGCACATTGTATGCATGTATCGAAATACACCATACCCCATAAAATACACAATTATTATATGTGAATTAACAATGATAATAATGAAGGCAATTTTTTTATTATATAGTGATTTAACCATTCAAAATGTTCTATCTTATCATTTCTGCATTATCTTGGGTGTGGCCTGCCTTCCTATTCTTACTTATGTGCTCCTAACTGTAATGTAACTTATTTTTAGAAGGTGTTGTTCTATGTAAAAAAAAAAAAAAAAAGGGGGGGGGAGAATAGGGCAGAGTAAGATAGCCAAATAGAAGCTCCCAGCAATGGTCCCACCACACAAATCACAAATTCAAAACTATCCACACAAGCAAGCACCTTCAGAAGAACCAAAAATCAGGTGAGCAATCATACTACCTGGTTTTAACATTATGTCAAGGAAAGAGGCACTAACAAGAGCAGAAAAGACAATCTTCCATTGTCTATGCCACCCCCTCCTAGACCCTGGCAGTGCTGCACCAGTGTGCCCAGTGGAGAGAGAATCTATGGGCCTAGGGGAGGGAGAATGAAGAGATCGTGGGACTTTACATTGAAACTCAGGGCCACCATTGCACAGGGGAACATATCACAGGGCAGAATTCTGCTGGTGCCCACGGAGAGGGCATTTAGACCAGCCCAGCCAGAGGGAAATTTGAGTTCCAGCTAGCCCCACCACCCGCTTATAAAAGGCAGCCTGGGGCCTTGTTACGGCAAGGTGTACAGCTAGTGTTACAGCTTTTGTGTTACAGCTCTTGAGCAGGGAAAGAACCGAGCGGCACTGGAAGAGTCGGAGAACAGCCTTTATTCGCTCCGCCAACTTCTGATCTTCTCTTTTCTCCACTTCTGATTTCTGACCCCTCCTTCCTTGTTCTCCTCCTGCTTTATACCTTTGGTAGGACTCAAAAAGCATCCAATCAACAAGCTTTAACATCCAATCAGCAACAAGCTTTAACATCCAATCAGCAACAAGCTTTAACATACAATCGGTAACAGTGGGATTCAAAAAGTACCCAATCAGGATCACGTGAGCAGTGCGGCTGGAGGATGGGAGCAGGCAGCCGAGCATCTAGCGGAGGCCCTGCCAGCGGACGTCAGTGCGCAGGCCCGGACCCGATGCCTGCCCCAGCAGCGCATACCCACCGGGGCCTCCAGCTGGCCCCACACAGCACTGTCTGGCGGGGATGCGGAGCAGCGGGGAGGCCGCAAGCGCCCCGTCCTGGTGCCTGATGCTTTCCACATCAGCCTGAACTAAGTTAGTAAGGCAGTCAGGGCACAAAGGCTACAGTCCTTGGGTAATTCTTGAGGCTCTTTTGTCCCATAAACAGTGGACTTGAGGTTCATGTGACCCAGTGAGGCACCAGCAGCAGTGGTCAAGCCTGTGGCACCCACTGCTGGGTATATATCCAAAGGATAGCAATACAGTATATTGAAAAGATATCTGCACTCCAATGTTTATTGCAGCAATATTCACAATAGCAGAAATATGGAATCAAACTAAATGTCCATCAACAGATGAACGGTAAACAAATTGCAGTACATATATACTGTGGAATATTATATAGCCCCAAAAGAATAAATCCTGCCATTTGTAACAACATGGGTAGAATTGAAGAATACTTTGTTAAGTGAAATAAGCCAAGCACAGAAAGATAATTCTCTCATGTTCTCATTCATGTGTGAGAGCTAAATATTAAAAAACAATGGATCTCATGGAGACAGAGAATAGAATGACATTTATCAGAGGCTGGGAAGGGTAACAGGGGGCAAGGGGATAAAGTGGGTATGGTTAATGGGTTCAAAAATATAGTTGGATAGAATGAACAATATTTGATAGAACAACAAAGTGACTATAATCAACAATAAGTTAGAGTATAGTTGTAAATAACTAAAAGAGTAGGATTGCAATATTCCTAACACAAAGAAACAATAAATGTCTGAGGTGATGGATACCCCAATTACCCCGATTTGATTAATTCATATTATATGCTTGTATCAAAACCTCATAGGTACCCTATAAATACATACAAGCATTATGTACCCATGATAATAAAAACGTTAAACATCCTGTTGACAAAGTAGTAATATCTACTATTTCCATAAATCAGGTGAACACTTTTGCCAGTACTTTTTAAAGCAAGTACATTCATTCACCTGACTCCCCTTCTCAATCTTTGGTAAGAATAAATTGTGTTGATGTTCTTTTATTCTGGATTATTTAGTGCCCTCAAGATTTCAAGAATTGCATCTGAGCAAAAATTCCCTGTTGGACATATATTTTTTTCTTTCAAAATACTAACGGAATACAAATATATTATGGTACATGGCTTGAGTCAGGGCTATAAATGTGGCCATTACCGAAATAGTGTTCATTGTACCCATTAGGTACGCTTTTGTCCCTCACTTCCTCCCCTTCCCTGCTTGATTGCCAATGACTTTTACTTCCCTCTGTGCACTTGTATGCTAATCAGTGACTTCCAATTTATTAGAGAGTACATGTGGTATCTGTTTTGCCATTCTTGGGATACTTCACTTAGGATAATGGTCTCCATTCCTTCCAATTTGTTGAAAAAGGCATTAGTTTATCCTCTTATATGGCTGAGTAGTACTCTATGGTATACATATACCACATTTTGTTAATCCAATCATGAACTGATGGGCATTTTGGTTTATTCCAGATCTTTGCAATTGTGAATTGTGCTACAATAAACATTCAAATGCAGGTGTCTTTCTGATAGTATAAAATGACTTCCTTTCCTTTGAGTAGATATGCAGTAGTGGGATTGCTAGATCAAATGATAGGTCTACCTTTAGTTCTTTGAGAAATCTCTATACTGTTTTCATAGGGGTTGTACTAATTTGCAGCCCCACCAACAGTGTATAAGTGTTCCTTTCTTTCTGCATCTATACCAGCCTCTATTGGTTTTGGAATTTTTGATAAAAGCCATTCTAACGGAGTAAGGTGATATCTCATGGTTTTAAATTGCATTTCCTTGATGATTAGAGTTGAACATTTTTACTTATGCTTATTGGTCATTTGTCTATTTTCTTTTGAAAAGCTTCTGTTCATATGTTTTGCCCACTTTTTATTTTTTTATTTTTTATTTCAGCATATTATGGGGGTACAAATGTTTAGGTTACATATATTGCCCTTGCCTCACCTGAGTCAGAGCTTTACCCACTTTTTAACGGGATTGTATGTCTTTTTCTTACTGAATTGAGTTCTTTGTAGATACTGTATAGTAGCCCTTTATCGGATGTATAGCTTGCTAATATTTAATCCCATTCTGTGTGTTGTCTATTTGCTCTGATATTTCCATAGCTGTGGAGAAGCTTTTTAATTTAATCAAGTCCCATTTATTTATTTTTGTTGTGGCTGCCATTGCCTTTGCTTATAAATTCTTTGCCTAGACCAATATCTAGAAAAGTTTCCCCTATATTTTCTGCTAGAATTCTTATGTTTTCAATCCTCAAATTTAAGTCTCACATCCATCCTGAATTAATTTCTGTGAGTAGCGAGAGATAGGGCTCCTGTTTTATTCTTCTGCATGTGGCTATCCAATTTTCCCAGCACCATTTATTGAATAGGGTTTCTTTTCCCCAGTGTACATTGTTGTCTATTTTGTCAAATATCAGTAGGCTGCAGATAGATGGTTTTATATCTGTGTTCTCTACTCTGTTCTGTTGGTCTATGTCTCTATTTTTGTACCAATACCTTGCTGTTTTGGTTACTATAGTGTCGTAGTATAGTTTGAAGTCCAGTAATGTGATGCCTCCAGCTTTGTTCTTTTTGCTTAGGATTGCATTGCCTATTTGGGCTCTTTCTGTTTCCAAATGAAGCATAGAATTATTTTTTTCTAGATCTGTGAAATATGACATTGGTATTTTGATGGGAATTGCATTGAATCTGTAAATCACTTTGGGTAGTATGGACATTTCAACAATGTTGATTCTACCTTATCCATGAGCATGATATGTTTTTACATTTGTTTGTGTCATCTGTGATTTCTTTCCTCAGTGTTTCATAGTTCTCCTTAAACAGATTTCTCACCTCCTTGGTTAAGTATATTCCCAGGCACTTCATTTTCTCTGTAATTATTGTGAATGATATTGAGTCTTTGATTTGACCCTCAGCTTGACTATTATTGGTATGTACCTCCTCTTTCCTGATTTGGATACCCCTTTATTTCTTTCTTTTACCTGATTGCTCTGGCTAGGACTTCCAGCACTATGTTGAATACAAGTGGTGACAGTGGGCACCCTTGTCTTGTTCCAGTTCTTAGGGAGAATGCTTTCAACTTTTTCCCATTCAGTATGATGTTGGCTGTGGAACTATCATATATGGCTTTTATAATTTTTTTCAGCTTATTATGGGTGTTCAAGTGTTTAGGTTACATATATTGCCTTTTTCCCACCCGAGTCAGAGCTTCAAGAGTGTCCATCCCCCAGATGATGCACACCACACCCATTATGTGTGTATATACCCAGCCCCTCCTCCCCGTCCCACCTGTCTGACACCCAATGAATGTTATTCCTATATGTGCACTTAAGTATTGATCAGTTAATACCAATTTGATGGAGAGTACATGTGGTGCTTGTTTTTCCATTCTTGTGATACTTCACTTAACAGAATGGGCTCCAGCTCCCTCCAGAATAAGAGGTGCTATAAATTTTGAGATATGTTCCTTTTATGCCTAGTTTGTTGAGGGTTTTTAACATAAAAGGGTGCTGCATTTTGCTGAGTGCTTTGCCTGCATCTATTGAGATGATCATATGGTCTTTGTTTTTGCATCTGTTTATGTGATGAATCATGTTTATTGATTTACATATGTTGAACCATATTTCCATTGCTGAGATAAGGCCCACTTGGTTATGGTGGATTTTTTTTGATGTCTTGTTGAATTTGTTTTGCTAGTATTTTGCTGAGGATTTTTGCACCTGTGTTCATAGGGCATATTGGTCTGTAGTTTTCTGTTTTTGTTGTGTCCTTTCCTGACTTTGGTATCAAGGTAATACTGGCTTTGTAGAATGAGTTGGGCAGGACTCACTCCTTCTCAATGTTATGGAATAATTTTTGTAGTATGGCTACCAGTTCTTCTTTGTAAGTCTGGTAGAATTTAGCTGTAAATCCATCTGCTCCAGGGCTTTTGTTGTTGTTGTTTTTGTTGGAAAACTTTGTATTACTGCTTCAATCTCACTGCTCAATATTGGTCTGTCAGGAGTTCTATTTCTTCCTGATTAAGTCTTGGAAGGTTGTGTGTTTCCAGGAATTTTTCCATTTTCCCTATGTTTTCCAGTGTATATACATAGAGATTTTTGTAGTATTCATGAATGATGTTTTTGTATTTCTTTGCTATCAGTTGTAATGTCTCCTTTATCATTTCTGATTGAACTTATTTGGGTCCTTTCTCTTCTATTCATGATTAATCTAGCAAGAGATCTATCAATTTTGTTTATCTTGTCAAAGAACCAACTTTTTGTTTCATTAATCCTTTGTATTTTTTTCCAATTCATTTAATTCTACTCTGACCTTCATTATTTCTTTTCTTCTGTTGGCTTTGGGTTTGGTTTGTTCTTCCTTTTATAGTTCCTTGAGATGTGATATTAGGTTGTTAATCTGTGATCTTTCTGGCTTTGTGATGTGGGCATTCAAGGCTATGCATTTTTCCCTTAGGAACACTTTTGCTGAATCCCATAGATTTTGACAGCTGTGTCCCCTTTGTCATTCAATTCAAGAAATTTTTTTTATTTCCATCTTGATTTCATTATTAACCCCTTCTTGCTTTCCACTGTGGCCTTACATTTATTTCTTTTACATGCCCTCACGTACACACACACACACACATAAACACACACAGACACACACTCATAAAATCACCATTTTTTCTAGCTTCCAGCTTGGACTTTCATTCAACTCCCCAAAACAAGAAACAGCCTAACTATTACTCAACAATTTAATGGATAAGTGAGTTGTTATATAGTCAAATAATGGAATACTATACAAGAGTGAACATGAGGTAATTATAGCTACACATAAAAACATGGAAGAAACTGATAAATTAATGAAAACTGAAGAAAGACACAAAGCATACATAGAATGTAAGATATAATTCATATAACATTAAATACTGAGCAAAATAAGCTAGAAAGAAAGAAAGAAAAGAAGGAAGAAAGAAACCTCATTCCCAGAAGTAGAAATAATTCTAAGATATGTTCCAACTTTCCAGATCATGGATGTGATGTATAAAAAAACATGATTAAATGCAAACTAAAATAATTCCAAATGTTCTTAGAAACAAAACTATGTGCTGACAGTTATGGAGAGGTTCTAGAGGGAAGAGGTTACAGTGTGGCTCTATGCAGGACAAAAGAAGCTATGAGAAGTTACAGAAAATGAGGAGGGTTAGAGATAGACTACCAGAAGCCCCAGTTGATCTAACCTGAGGGAGCAAAAGAAGGAAAGCTACTATGTATGAGTACTTCTGACCCATATATGATTATCTTAAATACTTAATATTGGTCTTCTCCTGCTTTCACCATAGGAGGGAGGTTAGAAAGCAGGATGTCAATGATATCAAGAATTAGTAGGAGTTGGAGGGGGTAGGAATAACACTGGATCACAATGTGAATCGCTAATGAAGATATTCCATATAAAATATCTGTTAGGGGAGGGTCTGCAGCATAATACCCTAATTTAATAATTCAAGCAATTATATATTCAAAAGAACAGTTCTAACTTTGGGAAAGATTCCTGGAGGCCAGGGTAGTTACAACAGTTATTAAACTATTCCTATTGCCCACAGTGGTGGAAAGAAGGAAAAGAGGTTGGAAGGCAGCATTTATGGAGCACTACCTATTAATATATTCTGAGGCTTCTACTTTGACATGCCATTTAATCCTCTCAACAGCCCTGTGAGATAGATACTATTCTTGTCACATTTTTACCTATGAAAAATTATCTCAGAGGCACAAAATTAGTAAGTGACAAAGACATGATTTGAACCCATAGCTCTCTGATTCTAAACCCCATGCTCCTTCCACCATCCCAATGTTTCTCACATTTAATGTGCACATTAAAATCAACTCAGGAGGTTTTGGAAATTACCATTACCCAGGCCACACACCCAGAGATTCTGATTCAACTATCTAATTGTAGGTAGAAGGGGGAAGAAAATGGGTATAGATATATTTTTAATAACATACAGTGAAAAATTCACAAAACAGCTGTACAGTTGTGTGAATCTGTGGTCCATTCCTTCCTTTTTACTTTTGCTACATAGTATTTTAATTATATGGATATACCACAATATGTTTAACCATCCACCAGTTGATACATGCTTGGGTGATTTCCAGTTTGAGTCAAATATGAATAAAGCTACTAAGAACATTCTTATACATGTCCTTTAATGGAGAGAAGCCCTCATTTCTTAGCTTTAAATCATGCATTATTAAGGAGAGCAATAGCACTCTCAAGGGGATGAAAATTGGTTTCTAGGAAGGTGAAAAAAATCTTAGATCTATTACAATGGTTTATGTCCCTCCAAAAGGCATGAACAGATTATACAGTACAGTATAACTGAAGTGATAAAATTTCATGGAAGGGTGGAAATTATAAGGAAAAAAAGTGTCTAAAAAGGCTCTGGATGCAGTGAACAGGGGGGAGGGGATAATAAAATAAGAAACTGCTAGAAAACACTGCTTTAAGCCTGGGAGTAAAATTGCAGTGTGTATGTTTTTATTTTATTTATACTGCCAAACAGTTTTCTGGAATGGTTATATTTTAGAAGTACCAGAGGTGATTCTAATGAATATCCAGGGTTGAGAACTACAGCATTCTACCATGCTGTTCACAGTAGGCAGAACAAGCTGTATCATCAGTATGTGGGTTATCAATGTCCTATCTCCATGCTTCTCATCTTCCATGGTCAATACCACAACCCCTAACTAGCAGCCTCTCCTCCAGGCTTTGGAACTAATTCATCAAGAGGATGTAAAGAGCTCTAGGTGATTTCATCAATAAATCAATATCAGGTCATCCTAACTACAAATTCTAACTCTGTGCCCCAGTTATTAACAGCTGCTTCAAGTCTCTTTATAGTTTTTCTCTATCCACCCTTTAGGATATATATTGCTGAACTCAAGTTCCTCATGTCATCAACCTGCCCTGACTACACTTTATTATCTGTCACTGCCTGTACTGAATGCCACACTCATAGAGGCTTAGCTAAGAAAATAACAGGAGAAAAACATTCTCCAAAAATGATGTTTTTCAACAAAATTTTTAAGGTAGTATGTTGACATGATTGTTTTTGCCTGGAGACACAGAGAAGGTAGTCAAGGCAGTCTATGAGCATTGCCATTTTTTCTAACCTGCTTACTCCCCTACCAGCCTATACCACAGCCACTACCATACAAGTCCACCCTTTGGCAACATCCCCCTGTACTTTCTGCCTTCCCAGCTGGGCTTATTTTTATTACCCAAAGCTAGAACTCTCCTGTAGCACTGCCCCATTCCAGATATCTCAGGTCCTAGCCTCACCTAACTGTATTAAAACTTTTATGTGCTCCAAGGTGTCTTATCAGTAATAAGATTGAAGGTTCTCTGTACCTTCCTGAGTTTCAGACCAATTTTTGTGTGAGAAGTGATATCCCCAAAATGAATTCTAATTTATATTCTTAATTTGAAGGTTATGAATGTTTCTTTTTGACCTTCTCATCCTCTTTATTTTCTAGACATGTCTACATTTAGATGATCAAATAATATACTCCAATAGAGACAAAATCATTTTACAATTGTAAAATTCTTACTAAAAAAAAATTAGTCTTTGCTTTCTTATTGCATTTTTTAGATTACTGAACTCAGACAGATGTTGAACTGAAACAGCATTTTGGGGGCAGTAACTAGGAAAACCAAACTTTCCTTCAGCTCTGGCTGCCTCACAAAATCCAGGCTCAATCACCAATAGCAATAATTGTATGTATGTGTGTGTGTCCATGCGTGTATTTGTCTGGGTGTGTGTGTCCGGGGCCAGGATGGGGGATGTAGCTCATGTAGCCAGATAGCACTTCCATTGCCACAATCTTAACAGGACTCTAGCTACAGCATAGATAGTCATTTTGGCATCTCTGGTGACTAATCAGCATGTGAAGGAATGTTAACTTTGTTAGCTTCCATTATGTCCTCAGACACAGATTAATCCTCTCAATCATAACTAGACTTCCAGAGTCTCTGGACAAAATAGAAGGACAGTAATTCCCTGGAAAGAAAATATTGGCTCAGAGTAGGAAAAAATGGAAAAAACAAGTCCACTTCTAAACAAATTGCACTTATTTTCAATCTAGTAAAAGTGAATCATGATCTCCCTCTAGTGTCCAAAAGGGGAGTAGCTGCCAGACTATCTTGAGTTCCTTTGTTTTTTTCCTTTTCAGCATGGTGTCTTTAAGTGTAAACACATTCATCTTTATCCTTAGTAACTAAACACATACACATACACACACACACAGAGAGAGCATATGTATATCTGTTTCTCTATAACCAAACAATAACACTGTGCTTGGAGCAGGATCAGAACACAAATTATGGATGCCATAATTTGCATACAAGTTGAATATGCACCAATTTTTTGATTGCTGAGCATAGAGGGCACCGTAAAATATTAAATTCTTGGGACTGCACAATTCCGTGTTTTTTAAACTAGTATCTGAAAGAAGATGAAATCTGATTTTCTTGCAGTTGGACTAAATCTGATAAATTTACATCGATGAATGAGCTTTTGTGAAATGCCTGGAATCAAATTATGCTACACATTTTCTTTTTATTTTTCCTGTATCCATTAAGTGATTTTCATTGGAAAGTATTTCCTCTTTCCATTGTTTTAAAATTTATAATTTTTAATAATCTATTATATTTTCCCTTAAGAATTATTCTCATGTTTATTTTCTCTTTTTAGTTCTTAAAAATATTAATACTTATAATTTCGCCCTAATAAAAGAAGTTCAACATGCTTTCAAGTTAATTTTGTCTCCTGTCATGTCACTATGGTCTATAATTTTAGTCATGGTTATAATGAATATACTTTCACTTTTTCTTCTCTTTAGTCTTAAAGTTATCTTAAATTTTGCTTTTAAGGCATCAATAAGCTTAGCAAAGAAATTTGATCATCCAAGCGTGCTATAAACCTAGCACTCTTGTTTGTATTTGTTTCTCTTCTTTTTTGAGTGCTTCCTCTTGTTGAGTTTTCAATGTGCGTTCTTATGCAACAAACGCCACAAGGCCTAATATTTTGCAAAATACTTTTATTATTCTCTCACATTTGAATAAGAATTTGGCTAGATAAAAATTCTGGGTTCAAAGTTCTTTTCTTTAATATTTAAAAGCTTATTGTTGTACTGTTCTCATGTATCCAGAATGCTATTATAAAGTCAGATATTATGCTAACCCTGATTCTTTTTTTAGTGATCTATTCTTTCTTTCTTTTTTTTTTTTTTTTTTTTTTTTTGAGACAGAGTCTTGCTTTGTTGCCCAGGCTAGAGTGAGTGCCGTGGCATCAGCCTAGCTCACAGCAACCTCAAACTCCTGGGCTCAAGCAATCCTTCTGCCTCAGCCTCCTAAGTAGCTGGGACTACAGGCATGCGCCACCATGCCCGGCTAATCTTTTCTCTATATATTAGTTGGCCAATTAATTTCTTTCTATTTATAGTAGAGACGGGGTCTCGCTCTTGCTCAGGCTGGTTTCGAACTCCTAACCTTGAGCGATACACCCGGCTTGGTCTCCCAGAGTGCTAGGATTACAGGCGTGAGCCACCGCGCCCGGCCTATTCTTTCTTTATGGTATATTTTTAGGCTGGCTGACTTTTTTAAATTAACAGACTTTACATTTTAGAGCAGTTTTGTTTTTACCTAAAACTTGACTGGAAAGTACAGAAAGTTCTCATATATCCTGATTCACAAACACCCACATACACACAAACAGGTTTCCCTGTTATTAACGTCTTACAATAGTATGGTACCTTTGTTACAACTGATGAGGAAATGTTGACAGATTTTTATTAACTAAAGTTCATAATTTGTACTAGGGTTCACTTTTGTGTTGTACAATCCATGGGTTTTTGACAACTGTATAATGAATGATACTATCCACTATTAAGTATTACACAGAATAGTTTCACTTGCCTTAAAAATCCCCTATGCCAGGGGTTCCCAACCTATGGTGAGCTGTACACTTATTTCATCATATATTACAATGTAATAATAATAGAAATAAAGTGCACAATAAATGTAATGTGCTTGAGTCATCCCCAAAGCATTGGCCCTTCCCCAGTCTGTGGAAATGTTGCCTTCCATGAAAACAGTCCCTGGTGCCAAAAAGGTTGGGAACTGCTACCCTATGCTCCACTTATTCATCCCTCCATCCCTCCTTCTATCTCCATCATCATCAATATCACCATGATCATCAATATTGTCACCATCATCATCCTCACCATCATTGCCACATCATCATTTTCATTATCATTATCATCACTGTAACCATCATCATCATTACCGTCACCATCACAATTATCAAAATCATAATCTTCTTCATAATCAACAGAATCTTCATCATCATCACAATCATCATTGTTACCAACATCAACAGCAGCAGATCACTATCATTACCCTCACCACCATTATCATGATCATGATTATCATTATCATTTTCATCATGATATCATTATCATTTTCATCATGACCATCATCATACTCATCATGGTTATTCTCAGCATCATCTTCATTATTATTGTCATTGTATGCTCTGGTGTGTCAAATCAACAGATGAATAGATAAGCTAATGTGGTATATACATAAAATGGAATATTATTCAGCCATAAAAAGAATGAATTTTTGATATATGCTACAACATGGATGGACCTTGAATATATCATGCTTAAATAAGTCAGACACAGTAAGACAAATATTGTATGATTCCACTTATATGAGGTACCTGGAATAGGCAAATTCCTAAAGACACATAATAGAATAGAGGTTACCAGAGGCTAGAAGGGAGAGTGAAGGAGGGTATTTTCTTATTGGACACAGAGTTTTTATTGAGAATGATTTTTTAAAGCTGTGGGTATAGGTAGTGCTATGGTCAGAATGTTTGTGTTCCTCCAAAATTTATATGTTGAAACCTAACCTCTAAGGTTATGGTATTAAGCAATGGGACCTTTGGGAGGTGATTAGGTCATGAGGGATTTACCCCCATAAATAAAATTAGTGCCCTCATAAAAGGGCTTGAGAGAGCCTGTTTGCCCCTTCTGCCATGTTGGGATATAGCATTTATCCCTTTCACTGTGTGATGGTACATAGAAGGTGCCATCCATGAGGAACAGCCCTCACCAGACACTGAATCTGCTGGTGACTTTATCTTGGACTTCCCAGCCTTCAGAACTGTGATTAATAAATGTCTATTATTTATTAACTACCCAGTCTAACATATTTTTTACAGCAACCTGAACAGACTAAGACAGATAGTGATGATGTTTACACATTATAAATGCATTTAATGTCACTGAATTGTACACTTACAAAGGGTTTAAATGATAAATATTATGTTATCTATATTTTACCTAAATAAAAAAATTGAGATATCAGAACTTTATTCTCCCATCAGATTTGGTGTGTACGCGTACACATACACACACACACATACACATCTGATAATACTCAATGTAGATTAAGGTCTGTAATTACGAATATTGTCATACCCTTTTAGGAAATGTCAAGATATTTTGAATGTGGGAGGCAAAGGAGCTGAGGACAGAAAAATAAAATGTCAAAGAAGGGTGAAAGGGAACCCAGTATGCAATGTTAGCGGCTCAGAACTTGAATTGTAGAAAGAACCAGTGAATACTTCTCAGTGGTAGGTCTAGGAATAGGCATGACTAATGTTCAACTTTTAAATTAATTGACTTATTTATTTTTGCTGTTCTGCTCTGAGTTATATGGAAAATCAATTTTTCCATTTATTTTTGAGAAAATATTTTTGTAAAAAAGCATTTATTTCATTTGAACAACTCACAAGAAGGAAAATACTTCGGACTCCAAGTCTAGACATTTTCCTAGCTAGCAAGAGAGTTTATATGGTCTATGTTTGGGTGAGGCAAATTGTAATAAGATCAGTAACGTCATAGAAAATGAGTTATCACAAAGTTGGTTGGCAAATGTAATTTCCTATGGCAAATGTAAAGTCCTGTTGTTTTTAACTTTAGGAAGACAAACACATTTCTATAATAAACATTTAAAATATAGTTCCTATAATAAGTTTAAGCAATAAGGTTACAGGCTACAGATTTCGTAGTTTCAAAGTTTCATAGCACAGGCTCTCTCGACCATTAAAGATCAAACATATAGCTTCTCGGCGGGGAGGGAGGGGTGGCAAGGGCAATATATGTAACCTTAACAATATTTATACTCCCATGATATGATGAAATAAAAAAATCAAACATATAATAGAAACTGTAGTTATATTTACAAGAAATGGATCATGTATACATTCAAAGTTGAAGAACTTTATCTTCCTTGGCTTAAAGTTCTTCTTCCATTATGTTCTTTTTTTTTTTTTTTTTTTTGAGACAGAGTCTCACTTTGTTGCCCAGGCTAGAGTGAGTGCCGTGGCATCAGCCTAGCTCACAGCAACCTCAAACTCCTGGGCTCAAGCAATCCTGCTGCCTCAGCCTCCCAAGTAGCTGGGACTACAGGCATGTGCCACCATGCCCGGCTAATTTTTTGTATATATATTTTTAGTTGGTCGATTAATTTCTTTCTATTTTTAGTAGAGACAGAGTCTCGCTCAGGCTGGTTTCGAACTCCTGACCTTGAGCAATCCTCCCGCCTTGGTCTCCCAGAGTGCTAGGATTACAGGCGTGAGCCACCACGCCCGGCCTCATTATGTTCTTCAGACTACCAAATGTAGCCATTCCATTTAGTCTTCCTTATCTCTTTGAATGATAAATAACCTAGAACTTTAAAGAATTTGTGACCTATATTTTAATTTTAATCAAGGTAGAATTAAAGTATTATTAAATTTAAATATTTTGTTTTTATATTAAATATTACATAATTGTATTTTTCATCTTTGTGATGATAGTGTAGTTATGCAAAAATTGAGTTACAGAGTTAAATATGTGTTAAATGATGCAAAAATTCAGATGTTTGAATCAAAGCTAAAATTATTCTGTTACAGTTGTTATTTTCCTTTATAAATGTCAAGTTACCATTACTGAGTTGATATATACAGGTTCAAACATATACAGGTTCACAATTGGAATGTTTTAAGATATGACAAGTGATATTAAGTTACTTTCTGAAAGATACCACAAAATTTTGTCGATCAGTTGAAGTGTTCTAATACTAATCTCCAGTGAACAGTAGCTGATTCATTGTATTGCAAAAAAGAATGTGGCAGATGAACTTGGATGTCTTGTGGCTTTTAAATATTCTGGTATTACAGGATACAGGAGCCAGTTTAAAGAAATTACCAATTGCCAAATTGTGACAATATGAACGTCAAAGACATAATTATTATATTTAATTCAAACCAGAAAAGTCTATGAAAAGCCAAGAGTGTAAAATGATACCCAATGAAAAAAAATTACTATTTCTTCCTTTATCAATGACAAGTACTATATTCAGTTGATCTTATGAGGAGAAGATGCCAGTCATATTGAAGTGTATTGAGACATTCCATATGCAGATTTGAGAGACCTTACCAGTCTACCTAGATGAACCATGCCATGTCCTGCAGTCTGAGGATTAGACTATGAAAAATGATGTCACTTATACATCACTGCCAAAAGCCATACCCAATCCTATTCAACATCTACACTGCAGGAAAGTGCACATGCCTCTGACCCTTGGTTCTTATAATACATTGCATCATACAGCATAATACCTCCCCAGGGAAAGTCTCAGCCCCAATTTCAGCTTCGGTCTCCTCATGAACCCAGTTAAACTAGCATTTTGAAAAAAGAATGTACTAGTTAATTGCTCTTCTGTAAGAAAAAAGGTTTTTATCTAATAACCTCTATGAATTCATCAGTGCATAATGATTACCCTAGAGGTTGCTGGTTTGTGTCAGTAAATCTGAGAATTTTTGTAAAAATGCCATTGAAAGGAGAAGTGAAAGAGACTATGGCAATGAGGAGTAAAAGGGACTCACTACCACTGACTGAGCACATTAATCTTCAGCAAGGTCATTAGCTTTTATGTGATTCCTGCTAATATATTTTTGTTTTAAAAGCACAAGGACTCAAAAGCAATACTTTTTTTCTTATGGCTGACCAGTATGTTAAAAATTCAAGATATCAGTCTAGCCAAAGAATTTATGAAGAAGACCCCAATGGCAATCACAGCCACAACAAAAATAAATTAATGGGACTTGGTTAAATTAAAAAGCTTCTGCACAGCCACAGAAATAATCAACAGAACAAATAAACAACCTGGGAGAAAATATTCACGAGCTATACATCTAATAAAGGGCTAATCAACAGAATCTACAAAAAACTCAAACAAATGAGCAAGAAAAAAATCAAACAACTTCATCAAAAAGTGAGCAAAAGACATGAACAGAAGCTTTTCAAAAGAAGATAGACAAACGGCCAAGAAACGTATGAAAAAATGTTCAATGTCACTAACTATCATGGAAATGTACATTAAAACCACAATGAGATATCACCATACCCCCGTTATAATGGCTTTGTCCAAATATCATAGATGCTAGAGTGGATGCAGAGAGAAAGAAATGCTTCTACACTGTTGGTGGGATTGCAAACTAGGACAACCTCTATGAAAAACAGTATGGAGATACTTCAAGGAACTAAAAGTAGACCTACCATTTGATTCAGCAATCCCACTACTAGGTATTTACCCAAAGAAAAAGAAGTCATTTTATCCAACAGAACCCTGTACTCAAATGTTTGTTGCAACACAATTCACAATTGCAAAGATGTGAAATCAACCCAAGTGCTCATCAATTCATCAGTGGATTAACAAATTGTGGCATATGTATACCACCAAATACTACTCAGTCATGAAGAAGGATGGCTTAATGCCTTTTGCAACAATTTGGATGGAACTGGAGACCATTATCCTAAGCGAAGTATCACCAGAATGGAAAAACCAACACCACATGTACTCCCTATTAAATTGGAACTAACCCATGAGCACACATGTGCATAGAGGGAAGTAAAACTCAACAGGAATCCAGCAGGGTGAAAGGGGAACTAGGGGATGGGCGATTACCTACTTAATGGATACAGTGAACATTATCTGGCTGATGGGCACACTTATAACCATGACTCAAGCATATAAAAGTGATCCATGTAACTAAAAATATTTGTACCCCTGTAATACTTTGAAATTAAAAACATATTTAGTCGGCTGTTGGGCAGATAGGAGGGGGAAGGAGGGGATGGGTATATACATGCATAATGAGTGCGATGTGCACCATCTGGGGGATGGACACGCTTGAAGCTCTGACTAGGGGGAGGCAAGGGCAATCAATATATGTAACCTAAACATTTGTACCCCCATAATATGCTGAAATAAAAAAAGAGAGAGAGAAAAATGTAAGTGTCTCTGAATGCTGTTTCTATGCCAATATTCCTCATAGTTCTAAGGGAATGTTCCCACAATGCAGTAACTTTCACTTAGTGTGACATAGGTGTCATTTGAAAAACTCTAAGCAAAAGCTACCTTGACTGTATTAAATATGAGTGTTCACTAAATTTTCTGAGTGGGGAAAAAAAAGGCTTGTATCTACTACAGATAAGTAATAACACAGCCAACTCCTTAGATCAAATTATAAGGAAAAAATGCAAAGTCATATGGATCTCAATATTATCTAATCAGTAAAAAAAGAAATATGTTATATCATTGAAGAATAATGCAACATATACAGTAAAAAATAAATTCAGAACTTATTCGTAATGTATTATAACTAGTCATAGTAATATAGTGTAGGGAAAACTAAATATCCACACACAGAAGAATGAAACTGGACCCCTATCTCTTACCATATACAAAAATTAACTTAAATGGATTAAATTCAAGGCCCAAAACTATGAAATTACTAGAAGAAAACATGGGGAAATGCTTTAGGACACTGGTCTGAACAAAAATTTTTTGGGTAAGACCTCAAAAGCACAGACAACAAAAGCAAAAATAGACAAATAGGATTACATTAAACTGAAAGGCTTCTGCACAGCAAAGGAAATAACCAACAGAGTGAAGAGACATCCTACAGAATGGGAGAAACTATTTTCAAACTATCCATATGACAAGCTATTAATATCCAGAATATATAAGGAACTCAACTCAATAACAATAAAACAAATAATCTGAGTTTAAAATGGGCAAATTCTGTCAATAGATCTTTCTCAAAAGAAGACAAATGGCCAACAAGTATATGAAAAAAAAGCATGCTCGACATAACTAATCATCAGAGAAATGCAAATCAAAACCACGATAAGATACCATTGGTTAAAATGGCTATTATCAAAAAGACAAAAAATAAATACTGGCAAGGTTGAGGAGAAAGGGGAACTCTTATACACTTTGGGAGAATGTAAATTAGTACAGCCATTATGGAAAATAGTGTGCAGATTCCTCAAAAAACTAAAAAGAGAAATACCATGTGATCCAGCAAACCCACTATTAGGTATATATACAAAGGAAAGGAAATCAGTATGTCAAAGAGATATTTGCATTCCCGTGTTAATTGCAAGCATCATTTGTAATATCTAACACATGTAATCAACTTAAGTGCCCATCGATAGATGAATGGATAAAGAAAATGTAGTGTAGGTGTGTGTGTATGCAATAGAATATTATTAAGCCATAAAAACGATTAAAATACTGTCATTTGTGGCAACATCAATAAACCTGGAGGACATTATGGTAAGTGAAATAAGTCAGGCACAGAAAAAACTGCATATTCTCACTCATATGCGGGAGTTAAAAAAGTTGATCTCCTAGAAGTAGAGAGTAGAATAGAGGTTACCAGATGTTGGGAAGGGAGGGAGAGGGGGAGATAGGAAAAGGTTGGTTAGTGGGTACAAAATTAAAGTTACATAAGAGAAATAAGTGCTAGTGTTATATAGCACAGCAAGGTGACTACAGTTAACAATTTATTGTATATTGCAAAACTTCTAGGTGAGAGAAATTTGAATGTACCTAACACAAAGAAATGATAAATGCTTGAGATGACAGATACCCCAGGTACCCTAATTTGATCACTATACATTATATAAACTTATCAAAATATCATTTGTACCACATAAATATGTACAATTTTATGTATCAATTAAAAATTTTAAAAAATAAATTTTAAAAATACCATGTTACTGGCATAAAAACAGACTTACAGACCAATGACACGAAATAGAAAACTCAGAAAAAATCCATATATTTACAATCAACTGATTTTCAACAAAAGTGCCAAGAACACACAATGGGAAAAGGATAGTCTTCAATAAATGGTGTTGGAAAAAGTGGCTATCCACATGCAGAAGAATGAAATTAGACTCACATCTCACACCATATATGTAATTCAAAGCTCCGAATGAATTAAAGACTTAAAAGTAAGACCTGAAATCATAAAACTACTAGAGGAAACATAGGGGAAAACCCCCCTGACATAGTCTTGGCAATGATTTCTTGGATAGGACTCTAAAAGCACAGGCAGCAAAAGCAAAAATAGACAAATGGAATTACATCGAACTAAAAGGCTTCTGCGCGGCAAAGGAAACAAAAAACAGAGTGAAGAAACAGTCTATACTACAGAATGGGAGAACATATTTGTAAGCCAAACATCTGATAAGAGGTTAATAATCAGAATATATGAAGAACTCAAACAACTAAGTAGTAAGAAAACAACCCAATTTAAAAATTGACAAAGGACCTGAATAGACATTTCCCTAATGTAGACAGACAAATGGCCACCAAATATATGAAAAAAATGTTCAATATCATTAATCATCAAAGAAATGCATATTAAAACCAAAATGACATATCAGTTCACCTCAGTTAAAATGGCTATTATCAAAAAGACAAAAAATTATAAATTCTAGTAAGGACGAGGAGAAAGGGGAACTCTTACACTGTTAGCAGGAATGTAAATTAGCACAGCCATTATCCAAAGCAGTATAGAGTTTCCTCAAATAATTAAAAATAGAACCACAATATGATCCAGCAATCCAACTACTCGGTATATATCCAATGAAAATGATATCAGTATGTCAAAGAAATATCTGCATTTACATATTCATTGCAGCATTATCCACAATAGCCAAGATATGGAACCAACCTAAGTGACCATCAACAGATGAATACATGTAGAAAATGTGGTATATATACACAATGGAAAACTATTCAGCCTTAAAAAAAAAAAAAGGAAATCCTGTCATTTGCAACAATATGAATAAACCTGGAGGACATTATGCTAAGTAAAACAAGCCAGGAATAGAAAGACAAATACTGCATGATCTCTCATTTGCACAGAATCTAAAACAGTGAAATTCACAGAAGCAAAAAGTAGGGTGGTGGTTACCCAAAGCTGAGGGTGGAGAGATTTGGGAGATGTTGGTAAAAGGATACAAAATCTCAGTTAGACAGGAAGAATAAGTTAAAGATCTATTGAACTTTACGGTGACTATAGTTAATAACAATATATTATATACTTGAAAATTGCTAAGACACTAGATTTTAAGGCTCTCAGCACAAAATAATAAGAATATAAAGTAATGCATGTTAATTAGCTTGATTTAACCAGTCCACAATGTATACATGTATCAAAACATCATGTTGTAAAGCATAAATATGTACAAAAATAAATGAAAAAATTTAAACATATTAAAAGACAGTGCATTAAAATTTTATGTCTGTACCTGAATTTAAGAAAGCAAAAAACCAAACTCTTAACTGGGAATACAAGTATACTTACACAATATGATAAAATATTCTCTAGTCAATACCTTTGAGTTAACCATTCCACAATGCAGACATTTTTTGAGAGTTTATCATTTTTAATTTTTTGTAAACTTACATTTCAGGCACTGTGCTATTTCACATGTATTGTTTCTTTCAATTATGACAACCGCCCCAAGAAGTAAATCCTATTATGCTCTCCATGTTACCCATGAGGAAACATCTTTAGAGAGGCTGGTTGCATATTAATGGTGGAGAGCTAAGACTCAAACCTGCCTGTGAAGTCAAAACTTTAAAGAAATGCAAACATCTAGGTATGATTAAATACTATGTATTAAGTATTAAAACTTAAATATTTGCAGTTACCTCTTTAGTTCTCTGCTAGCATCTTTCCACTACCTATGAGTATCTTCAAATATATGTCAGTACCCTCTCAGGGGCGACTGCGACACCCAGTTCACTGGACCAGCATTGTGTCCACTGTGCACTGAGCCCTCCTTTCAACCTCTCATCTTCCCAATAAGAAAAGAAGCTGTAACCACCTGCAGACTAACTTTAAAGAAAATGTCTACTCAGTTAAATTTCTCATACCAGGTAGGATACAACTTTTTATGTTAAAACCCAGGGAAGAAAACAACTCAGAAATTATAACTGTTTTCTGGAATAAATGAAACCCTTAATAACTTTTTCTACCCAGAAGAAATTTCATCTGTTTTCAAAACTCTTCTAATTTGGGGCTCTTTGCCCCTTGAGATTGTTCTTTGTCTGATGAGTGGCTGATCTTAACCAACCCTTTAGCTCCCTGGAGGTTTTTGATAGTAGAATTTTGCTAACATGCACAATGCATATATTGTAAAACTTCATGTTGTACACCATAAATATATACATATTTTGTCAATTAAAAATAATAAGTACACTTTTATGCTAGTCATCTTGTGTTTGCCCTTCCAGATGACTCTTCACCCTTCTACATCCTACTCTAAGCCCCATGAGGTGGTTTTATAACATGTCAACTTGGCTACACTAACATACACTCCACAGAGTTTCTGCTCTGAGCTACAAGGGGGATTCTCTCATAAGAATTGGAAAGAAGAAAAGTAGTAGCCATTTAGTAGCATACACACACCTCCAAATTATTCAATCAAATACTAACTAGGTACTGCTTTGAAGATATTTTGCAGTTGTAATATAGTCTCTAATTAGTTTCAGTTGAGTAAATCAAAAGGCAGATTTATCTCAGGTGGGCATGGTCTAATTGGATGGAAGCCTTTTAAAAGAAGGCTTAAGTCTTCCCTGAGAGCAGAAGTTCCAACCAGCAGAAAGGAAGAAAAACTGTAAATATTTCTATATTCAGGAACCTTCACACTGTTGTTGCTGACTTGTTGACTCCACGTGGTTGGCATGAAGTAGGGGCTGAGTCTGCAGTTACTCTGCCGTTTTCCCTGGACTTTCCTTTAATTTCTTCAGCTCGTGTTTGAGGGTTTCCACCTTCTTGTGATCTTCCCTTCCTGACCTCATACCCTATGGACTTTGGGCTTTCTAGCCAGCCCCCACAATTGATTAGGTAAGAAAATTCCTCGTAATAAGCCCCATAATATATATAGATGAGATGAGTGTGTGTGTGTGTGTGTGTGTGCGCGTGTGTGTGTGTGTGCACGCGTGTGTGTGTGTGTGTCTAAAATTTGTTCTGCTTCACTGGTTGAACACTAACTGAATGTTTGCCTTGCTTGGGAGGCTAATTTGTATGGGTGGATTCAAAGGGCTTCCTTGTTCTGTTTTCTGGCAGAAGATTAGGGGAAAGAAGAGTGTGATTTATTTTGGATTTATCCCTATTTATTTATTTATTTTCTTGCCCTGGCACCTTCCTTGCAGGTTGCCATAGACTGGCTGTGTCCCTTAATCATGATACAGTGCCCTTCAGATTGCCTTACCTACACACAGCTTTCTCTTCTCAATAGCTTTAGGCGTAGAAGTGGTAACAGAGTCTCACTGCAATGTTATTAGCCCCGAGATAAGGCATTATGTTTTGTTGTTTCTCTAAACCTTGCCCTCATATTTGTCAGTAGCCCCTCTAGTAAACATTCCTAGAATTATTCTAATTTTAGTGTGCCATCCATTTCTTGCCAAAGCGCTGAAAGTTTATTTTTTAGTTAGAACATTATTAGATAACAAAAATAATAGAAGATATAGTAACACAATATTTTTAATAAACTTGGTATAGGGAAAAATTTTCAAGGTGACATTTAAAACAAGACATTATGGGTAAAATGGAAGGTTTGATCACAAATATTAAAAATATTTCATGGCTGGGCGCAGTGGCTCACGCCTGTAATCCTAGCACTCTGGGAGGCCGAGGCGGGCGGATTGCTCAAGGTCAGGAGTTCAAAACCAGCCTGAGCGAGACCCCGTCTCTACTATAAAAATAGAAAGAAATTAATTGGCCAACTAATATATATATATAAAAAAAATTAGCCGGGCATAGTGGCGCATGCCTGTAGTCCCAGCTACTCGGGAGGCTGAGGCAGGAGGATCGCTTGAGCCCAGGAGTCTGAGGTTGCTGTGAGCTAGGCTGACGCCACGGCACTCACTCTAGCCTGGGCAACAAAGCAAGACTCTGTCTCAAAAAAAAAAAAAAAAAAAATATTTCATGGCAAAAGACATTAAACTAAGAAAAAACATAACAAAGTAAAACAATTGCATCATATAAATGAAAAAGGTTACTTTCTATAAGACAAAAACATGCCAATATACCTTTAAGAAAAAAATTAGAAAAGTAAGGAAAGGAATATAAATAGTTTATAAAGAAGAAATTAAAATATGTTATAATTAAATGAATATATACCCTATATTACCTATGACCAAGGAAATGATAAATGAGAATGATCACTTTTCTTCCATTTCATTGGAAAATTTAAATTGATGACATCTTCGTTTTGTGAGTATAGTACAGTATAGAAATAGATACTATCATATGCTGTTCATGACTATATAAAGTGGTGAAACCATTTTGATAGAAATTTGGCAAGAATTGTTAAAATAAAAATGATTGTATCCTTTGATCTAGCACTTTTTTAAATTATTAAGGAAAACTTCTCTCACAAGTAAGCAGAGATATATGTAAAATAAAATTCATAGTATCATTGCTTGTAATAACAATCAGTAACAACGTACATTTCCAAAAACATTAAATTGTTTGGATAAATTGTGATGCATTCATACAATGAAATACAGGTCAAAAGGGAGTCCCACATCCTGGATTTCTATATATAATAATAATGGTAGCTGCCTAAATCTCAATCTTTTTATGTACCCTCAAAAAGAAAACACAGATGAGTAAGAAGAACAAAAGAAATTATCTATTAACTATCCCTTTAAAATAACTAGGTACAACTAGCAAGGATACAATATCAATAACACTTGGAAATTTGACGGCAAAAGGTATGAAAGACCTGAGAAAGGCAAGTCCTACTGTAGTAGTGAAATGTGAAAGAAACAAAGCCCTCCACAAATGCTCAGGAATTTTTTATTTCTGGTACCTCTAGAAGTGGGGGTGAAGTTAGAGCTACTAACAAAGGATTTGGCAAAAATATGTCTAAAAATAAGAACCCCCAGGTTCCCTACCAAACACTAATCAGCCAGGCAATTCACCCTCTTAAATGAAAGCAAAAGACTGGAAGTTTGCCCTCCAGAGAAGGTGAATCAGAGAAGTTCTGCACTGGGAGTTCCCAGGCATATTTGAGGGCAGAGGTGTATTATTGAAAATGGAAGGATTAAATAAAAGATCTTCTATAAAAAGAGTGTTGAGACCATCTTTGCAAATCCCTTCTTCCCTGCAAAATGCTAGCAAGAAGCTAATAATCCCTAAATAATAATTTGAAAAACTATCACAGTAATTTGACTAGCACAAAAATGTAATAGATTACTAGCACTAAGATTAAGCTAAAGAAACTTTATTTGCACTTAAATATGAGCAAATAACCAAAGATCATCCTTATTTACTTTTAAATGTAAGAAAAGAATTAAGGATCTCCAGTTATGTGGGAAAGCCTCTAACATCAACAATGGAGATCAAAATAACAGTAAAAAACATAGCCACCTATAGGAAACAGACACTATTCAAGTAGAAGAAAACCTCAGAAATATTATCATTCTTCTCGTTAGAGAGATGAGAGAAGGTACTTGTTTCCATGAAATAAGGACATACTGAAAACCAAAAAAGCTTCTAGAGATTTCTTTAAACACAATAGTGAAAGTGAAAATGTCAATAGAAGCATTGAGAATAACGTTTAGGAAGTATCTCAGAAAGTAATTCCACAAGAAAATGGACAATCTTTTTTAAAATTAATGAATTGATGCTATTATAAATGGAATTATTTCATTAATTCCATTTTTAGATTGTTCATTGCTACTGTATATAAATACAATTGATTTTTATATATTCTTGTATTTTGTGTCTTCTATCTAGCAACCTTGCTAAACCTTTTTTTTGTATATTCTTTCAGTTTTTCTATATATAAAAGAGAGTGGCAACTGCAAATAGAAGTAAATAAATATTTACTCCTACCTTTCCAATATGAGTGTCTTTTATTCTTCCCTAGTTGTCTTCATGAAAACTTCCAGTACAATATTGACTATAAGAGCAAAGTGTAGACACTATTGTCTTGATCTTAGGGTGAAATCTTTCAGCTTTCTGAAAGATTTCTGAAAAATAACTGTGATAACTGTGGGTTTATTGTAGATGCCCTTTATTAAACTGAGGAAGTTTCCATCTATTCATAGAGTATTGAGTGTTTGTAATCATAAAGAAATGTTGAACTCTATAACAGGCTTTTCTTGAATCTATCGAGATAATTATGTGGCGTTTGTTCTTTATTCTATTGGTATGGTGTATCACATTGATTATCAGTTGTTAAACCAATCTTGCATTCCTGGAATAATTCCAACTGGTCATGGTGTATAATCAGTTTTCGATATTGCTGGATTCAGTTTGCTCATATTTTTTGAAAAGTTTTGCATCTATATTCATGAGCCATCACTCTAGTTTTATTGTATTTACTTTGTCTGATTTCAGTATCAGGATAATGCTGGCTTTATAGGAGAATTGGGAAGTGTTCCCTCCTTTTCTTAAAGAAATTGTACAGAATTGGTGTTAGTAATTTTTTTTAATTTTGGAAGAGTTTTCCAGTAATGTTATCTGGTACTGGGCTTTGTTTTCTAGTAAGTTTTTTGATTACTAATTGAATCTCTTTACTTATTTTAGGACTATTCAATAGTATATGAAAATCTTTGCTCCATACTCCCTCCCTTTATGCTGTTATTAACACAAACATTACATCTTTATGCATTGTATGCCCAACAACACAAATTTATAATTATTGCATTAAAAAGTTGTCTTTGAAATCAAATAGAAGAAAAAGATCAACAAAATTATATTTATACTGCTTTTTAAATTTTTACCCTTATAATTACCTTTACTGGCGACCTTTATTTCATCATGTGTGTTTGAGTTAATATCTAGTGTCCTTTTATCTCAGCCTGGAGGATTTCCTTTAGTATTTCTGATAGAGCATGTTTGATAGGAATAACTCTTCTCAGTTTTTGTTTATATGAAAACATGTTAATTTCTTCTTTATATTTTTGTGCCCTTTAATGGTTCATAAAATTTTTAGTGATAATAATTGGATATGCCTCATTTTTTATTAAGATAAATATAACAAATGTCACTTTCTAAAAGTATATAATTCTGTGGCTTTTAGTATGTGCACAAAGTTGTGAAAACTTCATCAATGTGAAATTTCAAGACAGATTTATGAATGTAAAAACAAACCCAGTACTCATTAGAACTCATTCCACACTCCCTCAACTTATCCTCACCCCCAGCACTGGCAACTGTTAACTGACTATATTTCTCTATGTATTTTTCTATGCTGGACATTTCATATAAATGGGAGCATATAATATGTGGCCTTTTGTTTCTGGATTCTTTCAGTTAGCATATGTTTTTCTTATTAACTTTTTTTATTTCAGCATATTGTGGGGGTACAAACATTAAGGTTATGTACATTGCCCTTGCCTCCCCTCCCTCCTCGAGTCAGAGCTTCAAGCATGTCCATCCCCCAGACAGTGCACATCACACTCACTATGTACGCCAGTTAGCGTATGTTTTAAAGGTTATGTTGTAGGATATATCAGTACTTTATATTTTATTCCAAAATAATATTGCATTGAATGTACATAACACATTTTGTTTATTCACACACCAGTTGATCAGCATTTGAATTTTCAAAATGTGATATTGAAATCTATTATTATTGTATTGCTTAGTTTCTCCTTTCGGATCTGTCAATAATTTTTATATACTTAGTTGAGCTAATGTTGGATGGATATATATTTAGAATTGTTACATATTCCTTTTCAGTTGACTTTTATCATTATATAATAACTTTGTATCTAGAGACAATTTTGGACTTAAAGTCTACATTGTCTTATATAAGTATAGCCATTCCTGCTTTCATTTGTTTACTATTAGCATGGAATATTTTTTCCATCCCTTATCTTTCAGCCTATGTGTGTATTTGAATCTAAAGAAGTTCTTATAGAGAGTATACAGTTAGATCTTGTGGGGGGTTAAATCTACACAGCCACTCTGTGTCTTTTTATTATGGAGTTTAATCCACTTACATTTAAAGTAATTATTAATAGGGTAGGATTTACTATTGCCATTTTCTTATTTTCTGTTTCTCTTGTAGTTCTTTTGTCCTTCCTTTTCTCTCTTGCTATCTTCCTTTATGTTGGGTTGGACTTTTTATATTGCTATGTTTTAATACATTTCTCTTTTTCTTTTATATAGCTTCTATAAGTATTTTATTTGTGATTACCAAGGGTCTTAGATAAAATATTATACAGTAATAACAGTCTATTTTAAGCTCATAACAGCTGATAAAGTAGCAGATATGTAGGATGAATAAGTCTAGAGATCTAATTACAACATAAGGGCTATACATAATAATATACTGAACTTGGTATTTTTGCTAAAAGCATAATTTTAGGTGGTCCTTCCACAAAGAAAAAAAATGGGAAACTATGTGAAATGATATGTTCATTTTCTTGATTACAATAACCTTTTCACTATATGTATGGTAAAGCATCATGTCATATACCTTACATATATACCATAAAATCTTTTTAAAATCTTGAAACAAATGAAAATGGAAACAAAACATGTCAAAACTTACGGGTTGCAGCAAAAGTAGTTCTAAGATGGAAGTTGCCATTGTCTGCTTTCTGTTGCTATTACTGAAGACCACAGGCTGGTAATTTATAAAGAATGGAAGTTAATTTGGCTTATAGTTCTGAACACTGTGAAGTCCAAGAGCACAGTGCTGGTATCCAGCAAGGATCATCCCATGGTAAAAGGGTGGAAGGTGGAAGCAAGTGCACAAGAGAAAGTATCAGGAATGGATTTTCTTTTATGACAACCCACTCTTACAATAACTGACCCATGTTTGTGATTATGACATTAATCCATTCATGAGGGCAGAACCCTCATGACCCAATCACCTCTTCTTAGGCCCCACCTCCCAACACTGTTGCATTGGGATATAGTTCCAACACATGAATTTTGAGGGGCACGTTCAAATCATAGCATTTCACCCCTGGCCCCCAAAATGCATGTTCTTCTCACAATGAAAATGCATTCATTCCATCCCAGTAGTCCCAAAAGCCTTAACTTATTCCAGCATCAACTCAAAAGTCCAAAGTCCAGAGTCTCATCTGAATCAGATATGGATGAGACTCAAGGCATGGGCATGATTCATCCCAAGGCAAACTCCTCCAGCTGTGAACCTGTGAAATCAAAACAAGCTATCTACTTTCCAAATACAACGGTGGGATAGGCATAGGATAGACATTCCCATCCCAAAGGGAGAAACAGGAAAAAAGAGAGTAATAGGTCCCAAGTAAGTCCAAAACCCAACAGGGAAAACAACATTAAATATTAAACCTGGAGAATAATCTCCTTTGACTCTATTTCCCACTTCTTGGACACACTAGGGGTTGAGGTTGGGCCCCCAAATCTTCAGGAAGCCCTGTCCTAGTAGTTTTGCTAAGCTCAGGCCATGCTTCAGCTCTCTGAGATTAGAGTCTCATGCCTGCGGCTTTTCCGGATTGTAGTTGCAACAGTTCTGGGGACTTGGTGGCAGTCCTTCTTCTACAGCTCCACTAGGCATTGCCCTAGTGAAGATTCTCTGTGGCAACACTTACGCCACAGTTCTACTGGGCATTGCCCTAGTGGGGGCTCTCTGCAATGGCTCTGCCACTGCCACAAGTCTCTGCCTGGGCACTTAAGCAGTCCATGGCATCCTCTGAAATCTAGGTGGAGGAAGGCATGTCCACATGGCTCTTGCATTCTGCAAGCCTATAAACTTAACACCACATGGACAATGCCAAGATTTGCCACTTGTACCTTATGGAGCAGCAAGTGGAACCACAACTGAGGTTGTTTGAGCCACACAGTTGGGGAAACTGAGGAGCCCCACACTGGGATGCAGGGAGTGGAGACCCCAGGTAACCCTGGGAAACAAGTCCATTGGAGGGGTCAGTCCCCCAAAACCATTCTGCCCTCATAGAGCTCTGGGCCTATGATGGGAGGGACAGTCTTGAAGATCTCTGAAATGCTTTCTGGGACTTTCTTTCATTATCTTGATGAATGGCCTCTGGCTTCTTTCTATCCATATTAATTTCTTTAGCAACACCTGAACATACTTTTTCATTCTACATGGCCAGGCTAGGAATTTTTCTAAATTTTTCCATTCTTTTTCCTCTCACATCTTAGCATAAGCAGTTAAAAGTAGCCACACAATAGCCTGAATGCTTTGCTGCTTAGATATTTCCTCTACCAGATGTCTTAGTTCATTCTTAAATTTTGCCTTTCATAAAGTCCTCAGGCATGGACACAGTTTATCCAAATTATTTCCTGCTTTTTGATAAGGATGGCCTGCCTGTACTTGAATTTCCAATATCTTTTCTCCAGTTCTATCTGAGCCTTCATTAGAATCACCTATACTGTCTGTATTTCTAATAGCATTCTGATCACAACCACTTTAGTAATCTCTATGAAGTTCCAGAATTTCCTTATTCTTTTCTTCTCACCAGAATTGCCTTTAATGCTCCACTTATAGCAATATAGGCTTTTTCTAGCCTTTTCCTCCAAATTCTTCCAGCCTCTACTGCTTCTACGCTTCCAAAAACTGCTTCTACATTTCCAGGTATCTGTTACAGCAACAACCCTACTCTTTGTACAATTTTCTGTCTTAGTCTATTTTCTGTAACTATAACTGAGCACCACAGATTGGTAATTTATAAAGAACAGAAGTTTCTTTGGCTTATAGTTCTGGAGGCCTGGAAGTCAAGAACATGGTGCCGGCATCTGGTGAGGGTCATCCCATGGCAGAAGGGTGGAAGGCAGAAGCGAGTACACAAGACAGTGACAAAGCATGAGGAGCAGATTTCCTTTTATGCCCACCTACTACTCTTGCAGTAACTAACTCACTTTTGTGATTATGATAATCTATTTATGAAGGCAGAACCCTGATGACCCAATCACCCCTTCTTAGGCTCTACCTCCCAACACTGTTGTATTGCAGATTAAGTTTCCAACATATATATTTGGGAGAACACATTCAAACTACAGCAGCAGAAGTTTATAAGGACGAACTCCTATATTAAAGAAAAAAAAGGGATATCAAGTAAATATCCTAACTTTGGACCTCGAGGAACTAGTAAAAGAAGAACAAACTTAGCCCAAAGTTAGCAGAAGCAAGGAAATAATAAATATTAGAGAAGAAATGAATGAATAAAGAATATAAAAACAATAGAAAAGATCAACAAAACTAAGAATTGGTCTTTTAAAAAGATTGACAAACCTTTAAACAAAAAAGAACTCAAAATTATAAACAAAAGAGGAGACATCAACTGATACCACAGATATACAAGGTATAAAAGAGTACTATTAATACCTATATGCCAATAAATTGTATATCCTATAAAAAATGGATAAATTCCTAGGAACATGTGACCTATCAAGACTGGGTCATGAAGAAAGAGAAAATATAAACAGATCAATAATGAGTATGGAAATGAATCAGTCATCAGAGAATTCCCAACAAAGAACAGCCCAGGACTTCATTGAATTCTACCACTGTTGAATTCTACCGAACACTGAAAGAATTAATGCCAATCTTTCTCAAAGTCTTCCAAACAATGGAAGAGGAGGGAACATTTCCTAACTTATTCTATGATGCCAGCTTTATCCTAATACCAAATCCAGACAAGGACACTACAAGAAAAAAAATTACAACTAATAGCCCTGATGAAAATAGATGCACAAATTCTCAATGACTACCAGCAAACGGAATTCAGCAGCACATTAAAATGCTCATACACCATGGTGAAGTAGGCTTTGTCCCTGGGATGCAAGGATGGTCCAACATATGCAAATTAATAAATATGATATACCACATTAACAGAATGTAGGATGAAAATCATATAACCTCAATAGATGCAGAAAAATCATTTGGTAAAATTCAGCATCTTTTCATGATAAAAGCTCTCAACAAAATACGTATAGTAAAAATATAGTTCAAAATAATAAAGGCCATATATGACAAGCCCAAATGATGAAAATAGAATGTAGAATGGTGGTTGCCACAGGCTTGGGTGTGGGGGAAATGGAGATAGATTGGTCAAAAGGTACAAACTCTCAGCTATAAGGGGACTCTGATGTACAGCATGGTGACTATAGTTAATACAGTGTTGTATATTTGAAATTTCCTAAAAGAGTAGATGCTACATGTTCTCAGCACCAATATAAAAGGTGACTGTGTGAGGTGATAAATGTGCTAGCTGACTTGATTGTGGTAATCATTTCACAATATATATTTATCAAATCATAACAATGCACACCTTAAATATATACAGTTTTGTCAGTCACACCTCAATAAAGCTGGAAAAAATAAAATTAAAAATTAAAATATAGGCCGGGCACGGTGGCTCAAGCCTGTAATCCTAGCTCTCTGGGAGGCCGAGGTGGGCGGATCATTTGAGCTCAGGAGTTCGAGACCAGCCTGAGCAAGAGCGAGACCCCATCTCTACTATAAATAGAAAGAAATTAATTGGCCAACTAATATATAGAAAAAATTAGCCGGGCATGGTGGCACATGCCTGTAGTCCCAGCTACTTGGGAGGCTGAGGCAGCAGGATTGCTTGAGCCCAGGAGTTGGAGGTTGCTGTGAGCTAGGCTGACGCCATGGCACTCACTCTAGCCTGGGCAATAAAGTGAGACTCTGTCTCAAAAAAAAAAAAAAAAATTAAAATATAAGTGCTTACACACAAAAATAATGACTCATTTATAAAAAACATAAGAAAATGTCACAATGACTTTAGGATATCTAAAAATTTATAAAACAAGACAGAAAATTTCTGAATCATAGCAATGTTTCTTTTCTATATTTTATTGAAATATATTAATGATCAAAATTTACTATATTTTCATTTAAATATTTCAGTCAATTTTCTGTGATTGAGTTCTTATCCAGAAAGAAAATCTAAACCTACCTTTTGGACAAGAAATCTTTTCTCAATTTAGATTGGTTAACTATAGCCCAGAAGGCATTTTTAATATAAATTAAAACCTGAAATATAAGTAAATAATTTAAAAATATAATTATATTTATAGTCTATATTAATGGAATTTTTCAAGACCATTTTCATTAGGCTTGTAAATGAACCATAGACCATCCTAAAAACAATAAAATCTGCAGCTTGTAGAAATTTGCATAAATTAAACAAACATTCAACATGTCTAGGAGATATCCAAACATTCAATTTTATTTTTTTAAGTTTTTTTTAATTTCATAATATTATGGGGGTACAAATATTGTTAGGGTTACATATATTACCCTTGTCACCACCACCACCACCCCGTCAGAGCTTCTAGTGCGTCCATCCTCCAGGTGGTGCGCATCGCACTCATTATATAAGTATACACCCATCTCCTCCTCCCCCCTCCCACCCACCCGACACCTGATAAATGTTTCTGGTTTTTTGTTTTTGTTTTTTACATTTTGGTTACATTTTATATCTTTGCCTCTCTCAAATATTCAATTTTAAAACAGGTATCTCAGAAAAGTAAGTTTTATATTCAGAAATTGTATTTATTTGTAAAAGTAACAAGTGAGAATTCAAAGGAATTAGAAGAAATAAGAATTTAACATTTTATTATCCTAACAAAAAATTAAACCCTAGAGCCCTAGGAATTTTTTGAGCAGGGATTCAAATAAGCAATTCAATAAGGATTCAATAAGCAATTCAAATTGCTTATTGTAGCATGTGCAGGAGGAAAGAAAGGGTGAGAAGAACAAATCACCAAGCTCTTTTCCCTACTACATTAAAATGATATGCTATTTTCTGCTTTTTTTCAGAAAACTACTAATCCTCAGTTAATTATCGATATTAAAGTATACTTTTCAAAAGAAAGTTAAAACCATAACTCTCATACAAACGTAAAATAAAGATTTTATTGAACTCATTGTTAATGAGAGAAAGGTTAAAATGTTACAACCTGTTCAAAGAAAAATCCAGAGAACTGACAAATTTGTTGATCTAAAATATTGATTTGAATTTCTAAGTGGCTCCTATCACAGTAAGGGAGAGAAGTCACTTGAGTCTACATGTGGAATTTTTGCATGTATATAGACAAGAATAATTTTGTATTGCTATCAGTAATCCACAATTTAAAAGTTACAAAATAACTCCATGGCAATGAAAGAAGTAAAACATCCTGTAATGGGTAATTTTGTGTCTCAATTTGATTGGGCCATGAGGTGCAAGACATTTGGTCAGAAATTATTTTGGTTGTGTCTATGAGAGTGTATTGGGGTGAGATTAACATTTTAATGAGTAGACTGAGTAAAGCAGATTGCCCTCCCTAATGAGGGAAGGGCTCATCCAGTCAGTTAAAAGCCTGGATACAACAAAAATGCAGAGTAAGAGGGAATTCCTACAGCCTTGACTGCCTTTGGAGTTGAAATATCAGTCTTTTTCTGCCTTCAGACTAAAAACGAAACATCAGATTATCTTGGTTCTTGAGACTGGTTTTCAGGCCGTTGTACTCAGACTAGAACTACACCCTTTGGCTCTCCTAGCTCTCCAGCTGGCTGAGTAGATCTTGACACTTCTTAACCTCCATTATTACATTAGCCAATTCCTTATAATAAATTTATAAGTATATATGTGAATATATGTATGTGAATACATATATCTCCTATTGGTTCTGTTTCTCTGGAGAACACTGACTAATACAGATTTTGGTATCAAGAATGGTTCTAAAGGAACAGAATTTTTTTGTCCATTGTACACAAATAACTTTATTTACATGGGTGTGTGTGTCTATAAAGTGCTGGGTAGATTTTTTTAATTTCAGCATATTATGGGGGTACAAACGTGAAGGTTATGTATATTGCCCTTGCCCCTCCTCCATCCTCAAGTCAGCTTCATGTGTGTCCATCCCCCAGATCATGCGCATCACACTCATTATGTATGTATATACCCATCCTCTCCTCCTCACTCCCATCTGCCCAACACTGATAAATGTTATTTCTATGTGTGCACTTAGGTATTGATCAGTGAAACCAATTGGATGGTGAGTACATGTGGTGCTTATCTTTCCATTCTTGGGATACTTCACTTAGTAGAATGGGTTCCAGCTCTATCTAGGAAAATACAAGAGGTGCTACATCACCGTTGTTTCTTATAGCTGAATAGTACTCCACAGTATACATATACCATATTTTATTAATCCACTCATGTATTGATGGGCACTTGGGTTGTTTCCACGTCTTTACAACTGTGAATTGTGCTGCTATAAACATTCGAGCGCAGGTGTCGTTTTTATAGAATGTCTTTTGTTCTTTTGTGTAGATGCCCAGTAATGGGACCACTGGATCAAATGGTAGATCTACTTGTATCTCTTTGAGGTATCTCCATATTGCTTTCCACAGAGGTTGCATTAATTTGCAGTCCCACCAGCAGTATAGAAGTGTTCCTATCTCTCCACATCCATGCCAGCATTTATTGTTTTGGGACTTTTTGATAAAGGCCATTCTCACTGGAGATAAGTGATATCTCATTGTGGTTTTGATTTGCATTTCCCTGATGATGAGAGATGTTGAGAACCTTTTCATATGTTTGTTGGCCATTATTCTGTCTTCTTTTGAAAAGTTTCTGCTCATGTACTTAGCCCACTTTTTGATATGGTTGTTTAATTTTTTCTTGCTGATTTTCCTGAGTTCTAAATAGAGTCTAGTTATCAGTCCTCTATCGGATGTGTAGCGTGCAAAAATTTTCTCCCATTCTGTAGGTTGTCTGTTTGCTCTTGTGACAGGTTCTTTGGCTGTGCAGAAGTGTTTAAGTTTGATCAGGTCCAGGTGGAAAACTATACCATGCTCGCAGGTCAGCAGAATCAACATTGTTAAAATGTCTATACTACACAAAGCATTCTACAGATTCAATGCAATCCCTATTAAAATACCAACATTATTTTTCACAGATATAGAGGAAGATAATTTTAAGGATAAATTTTCTGGAATTGGCCCTTTAATGATCTTAGCCTTAAAGACATCAATGACTATTTCCAATAGTAAAGAGAGCACTGATAGTCCAAGATGTGATCTTATAATAGAGATATACAAAATATCCCTATTATGTACTCCTAATCAACTACTTATAAGAAACAAGAATCTGCATGGCTGTATATGTTATACTTTTTAACATTTTTAGCAAACTAACATACAGAATGAGATTGGCTGGTTTCTCCTAACATCACTGGACAAAGTGCAGAAAGAAAAGGATTCACATTCCCAGCTCAAGCACTAAATAAATAACAATAATACTTCTAAGTGTTCCTTGAAGGGAGACCCTTATCTCCTATAACCACAGGCCTGAAATTGCTGAAAATCAAACCCAGAATCACATCCTGTAATCTACTAAATTATGATGCAAGTTGAACTCCCAGCCTCATAAGGTCTCTACTGTTGAAATGAGTGCACTGATTGGAAAGAAATGGGATCCTGACAGTTGGAATGGGGATGTGTGGGAAAATCCTCATGAAGCTGGGCATGTTGAGCTCCTACATTTTGATGAATCTTCTTTGCCAATGGCAAGAGCCTCCCCATACCCAGTGGGAGATGCCTCTTCACTCCCAGACTGAAGGGATTAACCCTAAATTGCCTAAGGAAACTGTTGGCCTCCCCTAAGGCAGTTGCTTTGCAAAACAATCCTAAATCTCTTTAGGACCCAGCACGCCACCCCTCTTTGCTTTTAGACCTATAATTAGACTCAAGTCTCAACAGTCCCCTAAAGGTGAGGTACAAAGTGTGACTCATGAAAAGGTGTGATACACCCTAAAAGAACTATTTGAGTTCTAATTTATACAGGCAGAAATCTGGGGGAACATGTGTAGGAAGAGATTATAAGTGTGAGAGATAAAGGTGAAAGGAACATAAAGTTGGATCAGTCTGAATTTATTGACATGGGCCCACTAAGCCAAGAATCTGCTTTTAACGTTGCCACTTGGGAAATTAAAAAGTGTTCTAATCATTTGTTTATTTGGCTGAAGCATGAACCAAGGGGTGGCCCACAGTTAAGCTAGAAATGCTATATTTGCCTTGGGAAAGGAAGGGATTCAAAGGTTTAGGGAGATTGGAATGTTAGAGTGGATTTGTCATTTGGCACCTACTCACCAACTCTGAGAGGGTCCAAAAGACATACCTTTCACCTTGACTTTGAGAAAATGTGTGGTAGGAGGCCTGACATCCTTGAAGAGTTCTGTAATCACTCTTCTCTGTAGTCCAGACCTTACAGGGTAGGTTGTAATCGGTAAATTGGGAAACTTAAATGCAATGTGAGTAATTGCAGGATCCCAGAATGGCAGGGGCCAAGGGGACAGCACTCAACCAGGTGAGTCAATAATCATGTGAGCCAATTACTTATAACAAATTAGATAGATATATATTTCCTATCTGTTCTATTTCTCTGAAAAATCCTAATATAATCACCTAATATAATCCATAGTATTAGAATAAGATAACCCAAATTGTGCTCTAAACTATGCACAGTTTTACACTGAGGCATGAAAATTTCCCTACAGTGATTACAATTTATCTAAATAACTTAATGCTATGATCTGAATATATTTTTCCTCCAAAAATTCATATGTTGAAGTTTTATCCCCATTGTGATAGTATTAAGAGATGAGAGCCTTTGGGAGGTGATTAGGCCATGAAGTCTCTGCCTTCATGAATGGAATCAATGCCCTTGTAAAAGAAGCTTGAGGGGGAGACCTTCTTCCTCTTCCATCATGTGAAGATCCAGCAAGAAGGTGCCACCTTTAAAGCAGGGAGTAAGCCCTACAAGGCATGAAATCTGCTGATGCCTTGATCTTGAATATCCCAAACTGAAAAACTGTGATCAATAAATGTCTGTTGTTTATAAATTACCCAGCCTAAGGTATTTTTATGGCAGCAAGAAGGAAATAAGCAACTCAGATTTTTAATCTTAACACCAGTAATGTTTTGCCTTATCAAATGTCTCCACTAGAGGGAGGCATTTGCCTAGATTATTGCTGGAGTTTTAATTCTGTCTTAAAATATTATAACCTCACCTTGTATAAAAGTGAAAAATACAGAATTCCTTTTTGTTATTCCAAAAGAATTCTTTCTCTGACACTTTACCCTTCTATATAAATTCACACTGAGTTTTCATGCTAATACAAGATCAATTTAGGCTTCGAAAGACAGAAATGAGAGACTGTCTTTCTATCTTTACCCAGCATTACAGAAAAAAAGCTCAATTCACAATGACAAGCACATGGCTTACCCTAGTGACTTTAAAGCCTCAAATCAGGTGTGACATCAGCAAAATGGTAAAAATAGGATTTTCCAATGCACATCTCCTCAAGAAAACATTAATTAGAACAACTATTCATGTACAAAAATACCTTCTCAAGAGCTAAGGAATCCAGGTAAGAGATTACAGCACTTGTGTACAGCACAAAAATAAAAGATGCATTGAAGAGAGAAGGAAAGAGTTTCATGTTACCCACATCAGTTTTCCAAGCGTAGACAGTGAAGCATGGAGAAAGACACCTGCTACAGAGGACAAGGAGAGTGAAGTGAGTACTCAACTTTTCGCTAGACCCGAGCACCAGGCCTACCCAGTGAAAGTCAGTGCCAAGTTGGCCCCTGCAGCCCCAGAATTCAGGCCCACTCCTGAAAATCCCAAAATTTATGTGAAAAATTACTCAACATCACTAGTCATCAGGGAAATGTAAATTAAAACCACAATGAAATATCACTTTACACCTATTAGAATGACAGTCATCAAAAAGAGAAAAGATAAATATTGGTGAGGATGCAAAGAAAAGGGTACCCTTGTATACTGTTGGTGGGAATGTAAATTAGTTACAGACATTCTGGAAAACTATATGGAGGGGTTCCGCAAAAAATTAAAAATAGAACCATCATAAGATTTAGCAATCCCACTTCTGGGTATACATCCAAAGGAAATAAAATCAGTATGTCAGAGAGAGATCTGCATCCCCATGTTTATTGCAGCATTATTGAGAATAGCAAAGATACAGAGTCAACTTAAGTGTTCATCAGCAGATGAATGGATAAAGAAAATGTGGTATGTGTGTATATATACACACACACTGGAATGTTATTCAACTTTTAAAAAGAAAGAAATCTTGTTATTTGCAACAACATAGATGAACCTGGAGGATGTCATGCTAAGTTAAGTAAGCCAAGCACAAAAAGACAAATAAATACAGCATGATTACAGTTATACTGGAATCTAAAAAAGTTGAACTCATAGAAGAAATGTAGAATGGTGGTTGCCAGAAGCTGGGAAAGGAGGCTTGAATGGGGAGAAATTGTTCAAAGGGTACAAAGTTTCAGTTAGGTGAATAAGTTCTAGAGATATACAGCATGGTTATTGTAATGAATAATAATATACCATATACTTGAAAATTGCTAAAAGAATAGATCTAACCTCAAAAAGAAGGATAACTATATGAGGTGATGGACATGTTAATTAGCTTGATTGTGGTACTCATTTTTTTATTTGTTTGTTTGTTTGTTTGTTTTGAGTTAGAGTCTCACTCTGTTGCCCAGGCTGTGCCGTGGCATGAGCCTAACTCACAGCAACCTCAAACTTCTGGGCTCAAGCAATCCTTCTGCTTCAGCCTCCCGAGTAGCCAGGACTACAGGCATGCACCACCAAGCCTGGCTAATTTTTTCTATATATTTTTAGTTGGCCAATTAATTTCTATTTTTAGTAGAGACGGGGTCTCACTCTTGCTCATGCTGGTTTTGAACTCCTGACCTTGAGCGATCCGCCCGCCTCGGCCTCCCAGAGTGCTAGGATTACAGGCTTGAGCCACCACGCCCAGCCTGGTACTCATTTCTAAATGTACAAATATATCAAAAGATCACATCAAATACCATAAATATATACACATTTTTTGTCAATTATACCTCAGTAAAGATGGAAAATAATTTGCTTTATTTACTTAAACATTTTTAGAATAACAAAAGTAAACTGTTGAATATAAAATAAGTAAAAGTCTCAAATCACACAGGGAAACACTAAAAGTTTAGAACAAAATTTTAATATTTTCGCAGATCAAATCAAACTGAGATTTTACTTCTATATATAAAATTCCCTTGAAAAATAAAGCCAGGATTGGCTCTATATGTTTTAGAGCCCAAAGCCTTCATAATTTCCCATAGTCGATAATTATGCCTTATAGAAGTGTATGTCTTTATCTTGACCTGGTCAGATTGTATTATGGTCTAAACAATATCAACTTGGAAATGGAAAAACATTGACATCACATTTTAATTACACATGCCTCCCTAGGAGTTTGTGTGAATTATCTCTTTTGGCCAATTTAGTGAATCTAGCATATTTAAGAGGGAAAAATGATAAGCAGCAGATCTCTCCATTTTTAGCATGCCAGGTGTTCAGTACTGTAGAAGTCTGTACCCTTGCTCTTTTTTCATGAATTATCCACAGTTATTGTGGAAAAGCAAGGTTTTGCCTTGAGTTTGTGTTGTGACTTTCCTCTAAATTGGTCTTTTTTAAAAATTTGTTTATTTATAGCAAACAGTTGCATAATAAGTCATTACCGTTTATTAAGCAATAACAAGTAATTACATAATAAGGCATCCTTGTTTACTGAGTGGAAGATGATTGCCTGACAGACCTGGTTGAAGGTGGCAGTGGGTGGTGGTAAGGGAAAGGATAGAGAGAAAAATTCCATCTTACCACATAAAAAAATGTAACTATGTGAAGTGATAGATATGTTAATTAGCTTAATTGTGGTCGTTTGGCAACATATACATATATCAAAACATGTACATCCTAAATATTAATATATAATTTTAATTTGCGAGCTTTAGTTTTGAAGCTGGAAAAAATTAAAATGACTTGTCTTTATTGTATAGGCAGGGCTGATCTTATCCGTTTTTTAATTTAAAATTATCACATTTAATATAATTCTTAGACTAAGTATTTTTGGAACACCTTCTATATATAGACTACTTTGCTAAACAATGCAGTTCTTTTTCTTTTAAAAACATAGCAAGGCCAGGCGCCGTGGCTCACGCCTGCAATCCTAGCACTCTGGGAGGCCGAGCTGGGCGGATTGCTGGAGCTCAGGAGTTCAAAACCAGCCTGAGCAAGAGTGAGACCCCATGTCTACTATAAATAGTAAGAAATTAATTGGCCAACTAAAAATATATATAGAAAAAAAAAACATAGCAAGTCTTGCCAAACCCCTTCCTTATTCAACAAAGAAAAATGCCAAGCTTTCTTTACTATAGTGGTACAGAATTTTTTTCAGTATTTTGAATCCAACCCTCCAATGAGATAATTTGACTTTTCTAACAGATCACTGCCAAAATGAAAATTGCTTTTGCTGTTACTTGATGTCTTCCTTGAGAACTACTTATTTACTATCTCCAGATTATTAAAAATCAACTTAGGGGCAGCCAGAGGGCCGCAGCGGGGCGCGGTGGGGCCCCTGTGGGGCCGAGCTGGCTGGAACCCAGCACCCCAAAATCGAAAGCGAAAGCAGCTCTCGCGGAGGACTCTTCCCGCTGTGGCAGGCAGCGAGTGGCGGGGGCGGGCGGCTGGCCTTAACTGCCCCTCAATACCAAAGCCAACCTTGCCTTCGCCTGGACAGATCCTGAATGGCAAAGGGCTTCCCACACTGCCCGCTCTGGAAAAGAAATCTGAAGAAAGTTCCAATAATAGGAAATTTTTAAATAACAGATTGTCGGAAAGAGAGTTTGATCCTGACATCCACTGTGGTGTCATTCATCTCAACACCAAGAAGCCCTGCACCTGGTCTTTGACATGCAAGACACATTCCTTAACCCAGCAGAGGGCTGTCCAGGGTAGAAGAAAACGATTGGATGTGTTATTAGCCGAGCACAAAAAAAAACCAGGGAAAAGGAATTGATTCGCCATCTGGACTCTCAGCAACCACCGCAATCTCTCAGGGACCCGCATCCCGCCCCTCCTAGACAGTCACAGGAGCCGCACCCAAACCCTCACGGAGTGATTCCTGCCCAATCAAAGCCTTTCATAGCTAGTTAACCTAAACCTCACACCCCCAGTCTTCCAAGGCCTCCAGGCTGCCCTGCTCAGCAAGGTGGGCGCACCCCTATCGACCCCCCTCCAGTCCATGAGTCTCCGCATCCTCCCCTGCCTGCCACTGAGCCAGCTTCTCAGTTACCCAGCGAGGAGGGCGAAGGCGATAACAAAGAAGAGTCTATTGAAAAACTGGACTGTCATTATTCAGGTCATCATCCTCAGCCAGCATCTTTTTGCACGTTCAGGAGCCGGCAGATCGGAAGAGGCTATTACGTGTTTGAATCCAGGTGGAACCAGCTTCGCTGCACCCTCAACTTCATGGTGGAGAAGTATCTGAACGCGCAGCTGTGGAAGAAAATCCCACCCGTGCCCAGCACCACGACACCTGTCTCCACACGTGTTCCCCACTGGGCGAACTCGGTGCGGACGGGGTAGTGCGGGCTCAGCTATCTGGTGGCAGCCACCACGTCTTCGTTCCCGGTCCTACTGTCCTCCGCCTGCGTCTCCCCGAACGGCAAATCGGTACCAGCTCAAGGAACCACACTAACCACACAGCCTGCCGCGTCGGGGGTCAAGGACCCCGTGTGCAGTATGCAATCCAGACAAGTGTCCTCTTCATCCTTGTCCCCTTCCGTGCCCTACGGCCTCTCCTCGACTCCCTTCCCCCCCTATATCCAGGAAACCTCAGAAGTTGAAATCCAGCAAGTCTTTAAGGTCCAAGGAGTCTTCTGGTAACAGCAGTAATTGTCACAACGCCAGTAGCAGTGCCAGTGGCGGCTCAGGAAAGTAACGCAAAAACAGTTCTCCGCTATTAGTTCACTCTTCCTCCTCCTCCTCCTCCTGCTCTCGCTCTTCTTCTCATTCCATGAAGTCTTTTAGGAAAAACTGTGTGGCTCACTCGGGGCCTCCCTACCCCTCCATGGTGACATCTCCCCATGGCATCGGCCTCAACTGTGTGACAAACAAACCAGAGGAGGGAGCTGCACCCTGAGCAACCCTCTGGAGAAGTGAATTTGGCTTTAGGTTTTTATAGAAATGTTTCAGGAATGGAATATTATGGACATTAGTGCAAGGCACCATGACAAAATAGCCCAGCCCTTTGCAAGTAATGTGGGATAAGAAGCTGTCAGAAGTTTCTAATTTATGAAGTGGTTTGAAACTATTGCTGTCCAGACAGCAAGTATAAAACCATTTTAGAGGCTTACTTTTCATGGTACAAAAGCAATTCTATGTGATGAAAAAATAGTAAAGAAAGCCAAATTCGGAGTAGGGGAGTCAGACACGTAATAGCCTCTTCCGATCTGCCGGCTCTCGAATGTGCAAAAAGATGCTGGCTGAGGATGATGACCTGAATAATGACAGGAGCCCCGCTGAACCCATCAAGAGGATGAGCGAGATGGTGAACAGCGGCGATTCCTTTTTAAAGGGACATTGTTAGGATGTACTTAAATGTTTCCAAGGCACTCTCTGCATTACCCCCATTTTCCTCTTTGAGTACTGTCCTGGGACCGAGGGTAGATTTCTGCTTCGGGCACGCCCAGCGTGGTATGTGTCTGTACCCCCCTTCGGGCCCCTCAAGATACTTATTTGGATGTGGCTGGGGTGGAGAGCAGGCACCAAGCGAGAGGAGTTAGAGAACAGGTACATGTCCTGTTTGGAGGTCTTACGTGATGCGTGTGTAGGAATTCCCTGACGCACACCCTCCTTTCTTGGGATTAGTGCCAGCCATCTTCCTGAGAGAGTTGTCGAGCCATCCAGGATATTTTTTCTAATACCCCATCCAAAAAGAAAGAGCTTAATAAGTTAAAACAGCATTGCTCGAGACGGTGTCATTGAATTTGGGGGATGAGCTGGGGCCTTTTAAGGGGTGATCCCACTACCACAGCTCCTGACCTGTGAACCAGGCACTTTTGCTTTGAAGAACACACAGGTCACCAAACACAGGGTAAAATTTCCAAGGCTTTGATTATTGCCCTGGCCAGGGCCTGAACAGAGCCAGTCGGTGCATCCTTTTTTTCCTACAGTTCTTGGGTTTCAAACTTCATTTTCAGGGAATTTCAATTCAACAGGTAGAATGAAAAAAATACTTGGTTTTACCAGCCTAATAATGTGAATTGCTACAGAATTCTTCTTATTAAGTGAGAAAACAAAAACTTTACACAGATACTTTAGCTATAAATTGATGTAAAATATTGATTTTTTTTTAAAAGGAAGGGGAGAACAGTATCCTGTTCACTTATTATGCAATCAAATCAGTAAATGCATGGATGGGCCTATTTGTTGTAGTTAGGAGAAATCAGTCAGTTCCATCCCAGTGTGGGGGGAGAGAGGAGGAGGTGAGAAGGAATCAGAACGTACCTAGTTGATTCCTCGGTGACAAGTGCAATGGGGTATGGGTAGAATTTATTTTCAGAGCCCAGGGGACTTGATGGTTATAAATAAAGTTGCTATTAGCAATGAAATTTATAGACAGATCATGTTGTTCCGAAAGATGTGAATAGGATCCACAATAGCAAGTTGATTCAGAATAGTGTAGATATTTAGATTAGCCAGTATTGATCATTTGATTTCTTAGACGAAGTTTTAATAGAATTTCATTATGTCTCCCCATAATACACAGAGCATCAGGATTAGGAAATTAGCCATTTGGGATTCTGCCTGCCACAAACAGACCTATTCTAAACAGTGCTATTAAATTTTAGACTGTTGTTCAAATATATTATTTTCTCCTACGAGTACTTTTTATTATGATGAACAATTAAGACCATTTAAAACACAGGAGTACGAGTATTTTTTTGAATTAAATTAACTTGCAAAAACCTAATTTGCAGTGGTTGGGTTGTTTCTAGACAGACTTTGGTATCAATTTAAAACCAAGATAATTGTTATATTCTTTCCAATAGAATTGCATGACAACTGCTGCAGTTTTCTTAACCTACAAAAAAAAAAGTGCTGTAATGATGAACAAAGAATTATACAAAACCTACTTTTGTATCTTTATTTTGGAATTTCTTATTCTATTATAAATATGGAAGTATCCCTATTTCAGAAGACATATTTTGTTAAAAATGAATTGTACACATTTACATATGTATTTTTGCACAGGTCTTTTTTTTCTGATATCCTGTTTTGGTACAATTGAGATCATCTAGTTTTATTTATTTATTTATTTATTTATAAAAGTAAATACCTTTTTATAATTTGAAGTGGTTCACTGCCAAGCCAATAGTTCTAGAACCTGCCTCCTTTACAGTTGAAGGGATGCCTCTGTTCTGAAAGTCTTGTCCCTTTTAACCCTTTGCACTCGCTTGCTTTTTTCTGATTATCCACTCGACATTATCACACTCGACATCCGAGTGCAAAGGGTTAATGTCTCGGGAGTGGATTCATACAGATGAAGTGGGCATTGCTCCTCCCTAGTTGCCTGATTACCTGATAGACCACACGTAATTAAGTGACACACTGCTTTTCTTTTGTTAGTGTTTTGTGTGTGTGTGTGTGTGTGCATGTGTGTGTGTCTGTGTGTGTGTATACTCTGAGCACATGTAAGTTAGTATGTGATGTGGTTTAAAATTAATGGAAAAAAACTGAAAGTGCCTAAACCTAGTTTTAAGCTTAAACAGAATCTCTTTAAAAAGACTTGAATGTTCAGTTGAACTTTTGGAGCTTGCTTTTTCCACCTAAATATTATTTCTAAAATTTTAGGGGAGGAGTTGAGAACCAATGCTGGTAATTTCATAAGGTATTTTAAAACTTCAGACCTTTTGGTTCACAGTAATTCAACTGGTGATGGATTGCCCAGTGGCACCAAGGGTTACAAATCTTTCTGTCAGCCAGCAACTTACACGTGTTTGTTTTGTTATTCACTCATAAAATACAGAGTTTAAAATAGAATATATAAAATATTTTGTATTCCAAAAATATAATACAAAGAAGTACCTCTGAGAATATTGAAAAAATGTATAATTTGAAAAATGTAACTTATAAAGGCAGCTGTCTTCCTGCAAGAGTTCTATTGCCAAGGAATTTCTTAATGTCTCTCATTCTGTCCTGGGGGGGAAGGGGAGTTGGGCTTTGAAAAATTACTGTTAAAAGTTTCATTGTTTAGCAGAAAATAATCATTTTTACATTTTGTGCAAAGCATTTTACATTTTCAGATCATTTAAATGAGTACTACATACTGTCAGTGTGAATGTAGGGCCTCAAAAACATTTTGCTGTTTTTTGTTTTATTTTTTGTTTTTATTTGAGCTTGGTTATAAAAGCAATCTCCTGTGTTAAAAATGTGTGAATAGGAGTCCACTTGCCCAAGGCCTCTTGGCAGTGGCTCCGGGTCATGGTCCTCAAATTTGGCTCAGAATAAATCTCTTTAAAATTATTTTGCAGACTTTGGCTTTTTTCCATTGACAATTTTGGCGTAGTCGGCAGGATCTCAGAGAAGACTCAAGACCGCCTAAGGAGCAGCGCGGACTCGGCGCCAGGTACCGGCATGGCCCTTTTAGGCCCTCCAACTCCGAGCTTCTCCTTTGGTGGGACTGGTAAGTCCTCCTGAGATCCGGACCTCCCGTTTTTTTGGTTGATGGTCTTGGTTTATTCTGAGCTGGTTCTTTTCCTAGGAATTGTTGTTTGGGATCCTAATTTAGGTTTGGAGGTGCACTCTAAAGGGCTTTCTCCGTTGCCTTTTTTCCTCTCAAAACTAGTTTCAATTGGCTTGTCTTCGGATTTGCGCAAGGAACCCAACTGTCCTATTTGTAGATAGATGAGAGACTGAGTTTCTCAGCTCCGAAGGTAAGGGGCAGTTTACTCCTCCCAGACCTAAGGCAGCCCTGGGCGATCAGGGCCCTGAATGGGAGTTGCCTGGGGCGATTCCCCGAGGCACGAGTAGCCCCACAGGGAACCCCCCAACAAATTAATGAAAAGAAGGCTCGTTCAGGAAACGCATATAAGAGCTGATCACTCGGGGTTTTGAACCCTCTCGGAGGTACTAGACCCTCGAAGAGAGAAACCGAGACATGTAAGAGGGTGGGGCCGACTCAATGGTGAAACATTGAGGAGCCCCACCCACAAGCAGCACACTCTGATCCACAACACCAAACCCTAGACCACAGTTCGGTTCCTTGAAAACAAAACAAAAAAATGATGAGAAACAAATTCTTTAAGAATGAGGAAGGGCAAGGAAAATGACTCCTGTTGGGGCACCCCAGTTGGTCTGTAGCGTCTCTACTTGCAAATATTTTTGTAAATGAAAAGATTCAAAGGCATGCCAGGTTTTCTAGGGCTCCAGCTGGTTATAGCTAATTCTTGTGCACAAGTTTTTAAGAAAGGGCAAAATTACAAGAAAAATTCAGAGCTGAAATGGTCGACCCCCCACTATTACAATGTCTCAAGCTATCTCTCTCTCTTCCTTTCTGGCTACTCTAAAATCTGCTAACTTTTTCTATTGATGTTAAGATAACTCATTGTTTGTGGTATTTACAATTGAAAGGCTACCTGGAGACCCTGCAGCCGGTTCTAGCTAAAATGCTAATATAGAAAACTCAAAAAATCAAACTGCCATGGAAACTGCTTTACCCCAAACTTTGATCCACAGGCCTAATTAAGTTACCTATCAGGTCAACTAAAGTTTGCCATGTGAACAAGTTCCAGTCTCATCAGAAGAAATTTAGGTCCAGCTTTCTTTTACAGACTGGTGAGTTTGTGTTACCATTTCATGGCTAAAGTTCTAGGGTAAAATTTATCAGAACTTTGTGTGTATGTATGTGTTGAGAGAGTATATATGTTTAAGTATGTTTTATGTCTGTCCATGTATTACATGTTTGTGCTTATAGGTTTCGGACTGGTTTAAAATTAAGGGAGCGCTCATAAATTAAACCCAAATGCTTCATGTGAATTTAGTAATCTTTGGTAAATAAGCTGTATTATTATTAATTAATAAATAAATAAATAGGTGTTATTAGTAAGTAAAGTAATAGTAAAAATGCTTTCAAACTGTCAGCATACATTTGTTTTTGCCTGGGTTTTACTGGACATTTTTAAGTTCTTGAGGTGTAAAGGTTTGATAAAAATGTAAACTCAGCCAAAGACAAAGTAATGGGTGATTTTTGATAAGTAAAGTAAATCGAATATTTGGTCAAATGATAATAACTGAATCCAGGTTACCAACAAAAATACTTATGTGTTTAACTTTAAGGTAAAAATGCAAATGTGCCTAAGTGTCAGCAAATTAGAATAAATAAAACACCAAGTAGAGAAAAAAAACTAATTTAATCGTTAAAGGTGTAAAAAAAAACATTTTGGTTTTGGTCTTTTAATCCTAACTGCAGAAATAGTTTACTTCCACTCATTCAATGCCTGTAAAGAGGTACACAAGGTGTGTTCAACTCACTTTTAACTGTACTGTTAGGGATTCAAAGTTATCCTGAAAGTTGTATGTCTTACTCTTTACAATCTAGCTGGTTATGATTACATTGTGTTACTGTAATAGAGATTTTGCCTAGAAAAAAAAAATTCTAAATTATTATGTGCTCAAGTTTATGCACTAAAATTTGTTTTGAGACCATTTAGATAGTTTTTTTAAAACAGCTTAATCTTGAGTCTCATGTAAAAAGCATGTTACCGCTTTATATCATTGTTTGAGGTGCTAACAATTGGTGCTGAAAGTTTTTTTCCTCAGTCTACAGCCAGGAGATCTTATGTTAATGGGATTAAAAAAAAAAAAAACTAGCTTACAATAAAGGCTTCAGAAGCAAAATTTTCTGACCTTGCCTGCCTCTTGTGCCAATTTTTCCCTGAAGCTAGCCATAAAACCTAAAATTATTCTATGTAAAATGACCATAAAGCAATTATCTGACCTACTTTGTTTTTACTTTGTTTTACTGTAAAACCCCATGCCAGAAAGGGCTTTGTCCTACACCCAGAAGGGAAAAATGCACACTCAAGAGGCAAAGCAAAATCTAAATATAAAATGCCTTGCTGGTTCTGCCACTAAGCCTGTTAGAATTAGCTCATATCCTTTTTGTCCAATCATCTTTCCACACAGCTGTCCATACTTTAAGCATAAAAATAGACAATTTCCCCTGCATCTTTGTGTTCATTCTAAAGGCGTCCATGTATAAGTTGTAAGTCTTTCTCTTATTAATCCTATTAATTTTAATGTCAGTAGGTTTTCAGCAAGCCTTTAGGAGAACAGTGGCCTTTGCTCCCAAACTTTGGGTGCCAGAGACATTTTAAGCCCTATGATGCCAATAGATTTTGTTTGGGGATGTGATGTTTTGGAAGGATCTAATTAGCTAATACCTTTAAACAAGATATTCTAAAATGACTACTATATTTACAAAATTTAGAAGTGATGTTATATTTGTTTAAAATAACAAGTCTTATTAAAATGCTTATTTTTGATAAGATTTGAGTTTGTATTTTGATCTATGTTCTGTTATATATATCTAATTTACAGGATATAAAAATGGTTAATAAAAAAATAACTTAAACTTTTAATAGCTAGGATCTAAGTAAGCTACTAATATAGATGAATTAGGTAAATACAAATGCAATAAATACAAATGAAGTTTTCATGTAATTTAAAATCTTAAAGTCATTATGTTAAGTTAAAAAAAAAGATAATCATAAAATGTCATTATATGTCCCTTATAAATGGGTCATTTATAAGGTAAAATACTAGAACATCAGTTCTTAAATATAAGTTTAAGTTTATACTTTCATAGTTTTATATTTAAGAATACTAATAAAATTAGTGACTAACAGTTCAAAGTTACTTTAACTTCCTAAATTTTTCTAAGAGTTGACATTATGATTAGCACATGTAATTAAAACTTCTAGATAAAAGAAAAACAACTCTATACAAAAATTCTTTTAATAAAAATGTTATACAACATAGGTATTAGTTTTGTTAAAAGATAATTTCGTTTATAGGCATTTATGGAAATAAACTTGCCTCCCACAAGTTTTAATAACTTGTATTGTCATTTAGTTCAAAAAAATCTTTTGTTTTCCATCTTGATTTCCTCGTTTATGAAGTGATCATTTAGTAGAAGGTTGTTTAGTTTCCATGACTTTGTGTAAAAATGAGAGTTCCTGTTAGGGTTGATTTCTACATTTATTCCATTGTGATCTAAAAAGAGACATGGTATAATTTCTATTAAAAAAAAATTATTTAAGACATGCTTTGTGTCCTAGGATATGGTCAATCTTAGAGAATGACCCATGAGCTGATGAGAAGAATGTATATTCAGTGGTTTTGAGGCAGAATGTCCTGTAAATGTCAGTCAGGCCCATTTGTTCTAGAGTTCTGTTTAAGTCCATTATTTTGTTTAATTTATTGGTTTTTTAAAACTACTTATTCAATATGTAAATGATCATTAAAAATTAAGTGGATATAAAAGTTAAAGGTTATAAAAGGTTTATAAAAGTCTTAACTTATCATCAAATTAGTTAAAATTAGATGGATTTATTTATAAGATTTTATTAAAGTTAACTTTAATCATTAGTACACTAATACAATGAAATTTGGTTTTCTCTTTTAAACTAGATTGTCATATGATATTAATAGGAATAACAAAGGATTTTTTATTCACCTTTTAATAAACTGTGAAAAAAAGACACAGATTCAGCTGCCTTATTAAGTTGTACTGCAGTCTGTCTGTTAGGTCTTATACTTGTTTGAGACACTGAGTCTCCTTTCTCAAAAAAAATAGGATTTTGGCATTTAAAAAATTATATATTTGAATTATTAATTTGGCCATAATTTTACAGTAACCTACAATCTTGTTTCATGATAAGTGTCTTATAATAAATAATTCATGACTTCCTACTTTTTAAAGTTTTCACTAAAATTTAAAGTTACTAAAAACAAGAATTCTAGTCAGTGTATGTAATTCTACATATAAGGTGTACCAAAGAATAAGATTTTTTAATAAGAAAAATTATAAAACAGAATGTTCCTATTAAAATGTGTAACTTTGTCTAATAAGGGCTGAATCAAAATAAATTTAGAAAGGAAATAAAAACAAAATTCCACTTGTGTAAGAAAAAAATGTAAAGGGACAATGAATATAGAAATATATTTTTGGTAAGAAAGGTTAAACAGAAAGAATAATGTAAAGAAAGGATCTTGCATGAAATTTTTGTCCTAAAATGACTGGTTATTTAGGAAAAGGGAATGTTAGGACAAAATCGAAAGTTTTAAGGTATGTCTTGTAAATGGTGTATGGTACGTGCAGGTGAGGATAAAGTTTATAAAAGAAAATTTATTAAAGAATTTTGGCTAAAACAAAGATTTCTGTCAATATTAATTTACTCTTAATGAAATAACATGATGTGTACTCATTTTGATTTTATAACATGTTTTTTTTTTCCTTTTAATATAAAAAGTAGTATAGTACAAAAGGTTTTTGTTTAATTTTGGTCATTGGCATTTCATGCTTTGGTAAAACATTTTATGCTTTGTCAGATAATCCCTGTGCTCTCTTTATTAGGTTCTGACTAACTAGAAAAACTAAAAAAAAAGTTAAGATTTATATCCATATAACTATCACCTTTAGATTTATTTGATGTCTATCTCTCTCTTTGTTAAATTATTTTATAGTGGTTTGTGATTTTATATGAACAAATGCTTTAAGCCTTTGATATTTGATGACCTTTCCAAAACTTAAATTCTAAATCCAGCCTTTTGACCTTAAACTGGCTTTTTATACATTAGGATCACTAAAAGTCTAAGACAGACATTAGATTTATTTAATGTGTCAAAACCATCCAGGGAACATTGTCAAATATAAAATGGTGTTTAACTTTCTTTAGGCTGTACTTGTATAAGTATGTTATTAATATACTAGTTTTATAAAATATTGACATGTCTTGGTATGTGTATCAGTAATAACTATGGTTATTATGTAGATTGCTATATGTCACAAAATAACCAATTTGGTTTGTCAACTGTCTGTAACCATGGCTGGTCAAGTTTTATCATCTTTTAAGTTATTATTTTACTTTGATTCATTTCAAAAAGTGGTTCTTTCTTGCTAAGTCTAAAATTGGCTTCTTCAAGTAAAGCCCATGGAAAGGACTGACAAATCCACTAAATACTGGTTTCTAATAACTTTGGAGATTATATATACCACTGGACTAAAACAAAACAAAGTTCCAAGACTTTAACTTTAATTAAAAATCTGATATGACCATGAGTATAGCTAACTCACACCTCATGAGATGGAACTAAATTTTCATATAAAGACTCTTAAACATTACTAATTATTTTGTTTTGTTTTCCAGAGTCCTGACAAATTTTAGGTAATTAGCAAGTTTACCTGATCTCTGAGACCTTAAAACCATGGAATCTGCCAAAGCCCTGTTTAAATATCCTCCCTCTAAGCCCAGGGAATATCTCGGAAGAGGGGGCATGCCAGATTGTAAGGGCCAATTCTGAGGGATGGAATTATTATAGATGGAATTAGTTTAGACCCTCCAGATAAAGGAGGGACGACACAAAAGCCTAAAAGAATACTAAATGAAATACTTTGTCTTCTCAGGCCACATCCATCCCAATCATAAAAGTTCTTTTTTTTGCTGCTTCTTACAAACTTAAAACTTACTGAGTGTAATTTTTATCAGTTACAGATTATACAAAAGAAAATATAATGAGTAATTTATCAGCCACCTTGGTATAAATTACTAAACTCCCTTAGCTTAAATGTTAATTAATGATGCTTATATTTGCTACAAGTCTACCACTAAACCCAAGAATATAGTATCTCGATGCTTGTAGGTAAATTAGTTTTGTAGCTTTGCCTTTGATATTTTGCATTTTACTCTTATGTCATCTAAAGAATTTTAGAGTATTAATGAGTGCCTGTCTACCTCCCATACTGTATGGCTTATTTAATTCTCTATAAGCCCCAGTTTGGCTCTTCAGTCCTCTTGGCCATAAGGGTCCCACCAAGGGACTAGATGGACACAGGGCAGGTAGCCACACCACCCTGGCAACGGATGGGACAAAATAAAAGTTTGGCCATAGATGCTGCCTATGACAGATCTTGGCCAAAAGGGGGGAATTGTGAACTAAAATGCTCCCCCCCCACCAGCTGACTGAAAGGACCCCCTCGTGGCCAAAGGAATATTCTAGGCCAAAGTTGCCTGCCAGGAGGTGGGAGGTCAGACATGCCTTATCATCCCCCTCCCTTCTTGGAGACTTCCTTTGTAACCCATTAACAGGCCTAAGGGTATGCAAGACAAACCTGCATGCCCTCAATTTGCAACAAATGGTGGCTTATCTCTGGTAAACAGTTTGTTAAAACATTCCAGGTCTAGGCCTGGCATGGTGGCTCATGCCTGTAATCCTAGCACTCTGGGAGGCCGAGGCTGTCGGATTGCTTGAGGTCAGGAGTTCGAAACCAGCCTGAGCAAGAGCGAGACCCCGTCTCTACTATAAATAGAAAGAAATTAATTAGCCAACTAATATATATAGAGAGAAAAAATTAGCCGGGCATGGTGGCACATGCCTGTAGTCCCAGCTACGTGGGAGGCTGAGGCAGCAGGATTGCTTGAGCCCAGGAGTTTGAGGTTGCTGTGAGCTAGGCTGATGCCACGGCACTCACTCTAGCCTGGGCAATAAAGTGTGACTGTCTCAAAAAAAAAAAAATTCCAGGTCTTTAGACAAAGCTTCGTGTCTTTAGCCAATTACAATCTAAAGAATCTTTAAACCCACCTATAACCTGTAAGCCCCTGCTTCGAGATGGCCCTCCTTTTTGGGCCAAAGCAATGTATGCCTCCCACACATTGATTGATGGCTTTACCCGTAACCCTTGTCTCTAAAATGTGTAAAAACCAAACTGTAACCCAGCCACAGCAAGTCCACTTGCCCAAGGCCTCTTGGCAGTGGCTCCAGGTCATGGTCCTCAAATTTGGCTCAGAATAAATCTCTTTAAAATTAAAAAAAAAAATGTGTGAATAGTTTGATAATCTGTACACATAATCAAGAGCATCTCAGCCGGACTTTGTGTTGACTGCTGTATAGAACATAAACAAATGTCAAGGGATAGAAAATTACTTCAGATATTTAAAAGAGAAGAAATATATAGTCTATTTGTTTTGTAACAAGTTTCTGTAAATAAAATAATTTATACTAAAAAAAAATCAACTTAGGGGCTTAATGAAAGGTCACCAAAATGATCTGAAAGTGGGAAAAAGCATCTCTAAGAAGTTCTTGTTTCAATAGAATGTTAGAACCATTAACTTTATTTCAATGTTCTTTCCCCCCTTTGATTCTCATTGGGTTAAGTAAAATGCTGTAATTTGAGACTGAAAACTCTTTTAGCTGATGACACTATTTTAAGATTCTGAGTCCTGCTTTCCCTTTTTGTTTTTTGTGATTTTTTTTTAATTTCAGAATATTAGAGGGGTACAAACATCTTGGTTGCATATAGTGTCTTTGCCTCACCCAAGCCAGAGCTACAAGCATGCCCACCCCCCATACAGTGCTCTCTGCACCCATTAGTTGTGAGTTTACCCATATCCACCACCCCACTCCCACCTGTGTGGCACCTGATGAATGTTATTTCCATATGAGCACCTAAGTATTGATCAGTTAGCACCAATTTAATGGTGAGTACATGTGGTGCTTGCTGGTCTTGAGGTCTTTCTCTGGAGAGTGGCTATAAACTCTAGCCCTAACCTATTGGGACTCCAGGAAGGTGATACTGGATGTTCACAGTGTGCCTTTCACAAGATACTTCTTTATCCTGGCAGATGGGCTAATACATAAGTGTCTGACCTGTGACCAGGTATCCCTCTCACAGGAAACTTGTTTATACTGGTGATGCCCTGTGGCATTCCTCTGACCTGTATCCAGTTTTTTTCCTACAGAGATAACCACTCTCTAGGAGAGCCATGACCAGAAGAAGGGTTAGGTTTGGGTATGTCAGTGAGGTGAGACAGAAGAGGCAGGACAAGAAAACACATGAAACGACAGAAGTAGTTCTTATTATTTACAGATCTCGGAAGAGGGAAGCATGTTTCCAGGACCAATGGGAATAGGGGAGCTATCTGGGATGCTCATGCTCAACCAGCGGGTAGGGAGAAAGAAAGAAAAGAGAGACCCATGGGCCAAAGCCTTCATTGGAACCCATGGCATTACCCAATAGTTTTCCCACCAAGACTTCTAATTGGTATGTTTAGAGTAAGCAGGCATGAGTTCCATGGAGGCATGGCCCATGGGACAATCAATGGTTAATGAGTCCTAAGAAAGTATGCCACTAATGTCTGGCCTCCAGCCCTTGTAGGATGAGTGCAAGATTGAAAATTTATTTAAAATGTCTTAAGGTCTGGTATGGGGCATGATAAAAAAAAAAAACTTTAAAGGGCTATTTATTGGATTAGAATTTAACAAGGATTGTTTGAGGACATCAGTATGTCTCTCAGTTAAACCAGTTATCTGGGACCTACCAGGGACATGAAAGCCCTATTAGTGCCTCCCTCTTTCAAGAGCCTACCTTTGTGTATTCTTTATTTTTCCTTTTTTAAAAAGATTTTATTTTGAATAGGCAAATATTAATTATATATTTATGGGCTCAAATACGATGTTTTAGTCTATGTATACATTATAGAAAGGTTCAATCAAGCTAATTATTAATAACATACTTATCACCTCACCAATTTATCACTTTTTTGGGGTAAGAATGTTAAAAATTCTAAGAAGTGAAATATATGTATTGGTTACTACCACTAACGTCTATCACTCTGAAGGGAATAAGGAGTGTCCTGGCAAGGCCTTGTAGTGTGGCCTTGGTGTATGTGAAGAAGTATGATTTGTGCCTTAGATTTTGTATATCTATGAGGCAAGAGATTCCAAATGTTCTTTACCTTAAAGGGGACAATATTTAGGTAATGATTCAGTTTATAACAAACATGAAGATGGGACCATTTGTTGATCAGGGCATCCAGTACTGAGACTGAAGTTTGGTTAAGTGTGTTGTTTTGGGGTCCTGTCCTTTATTAGGGACACGCTGGCTATGAATTCCCATTATTATTCAATGAGTTAATTCCAAGGGGCTTTCCAGGTAGTCAAGGGGTTTGAGAGAAGGGTGACCTCCTCCAACACCCTGTTATCTGGTAAAGGATGGAGGACAGGAGAAATCACCTCTTCCTACAGATGGAATATACCAGAGGGCTCAGGGTTGGTTCCATCCTGTCTTAGCGAGGGCTCTGTAGACCTGCTGAGCCTGTGGGGTGCTGTTTCCATGACCCAAAGTATAATGGGCACCTGGATATGGAGGGTCACAGCCTCAGAGTCTGTGAGAGCCTCTATTTTCAGGAGGGCCTAGTAAGCTCTCAATGTGGTTTTAATTTGCATTTCCCTAATGATTAGTGATACTGAGCATTTTTTCATATACCTTTTGGCCATTTAAATGACTTCTTTTGAGAAATGTCTATGCAGGTCCTTTGCTTATTTTCTTCATTGGGTTATTTGTTTCCTTGCTATTGAGCTGTTCGAGTTCCTCATATATTTTAGATATTAACCTCTTATTTGATGTATGGCTTGCAGATATTTTCCCCCAATCTGGAGATTGTCTCTTCACTTTATTAATTGTTTTATTGTTTGTTTTTGTTTTTGTTTTGTTTTGTTTTTATTTTTGCTGTGCAGAAGCTTAATAATTTGATGTAATCTTATTTGTCTATTTTTGCTTTTGTTACCTGAGATTTTGGGGTCAAATTCAAAAAATTGTTGACCAATTCAAAAATTGTTGACCAGACCAATGTTGTATAGTTTTCCCCCTATGTTTTCTTCTAGTGGTTTTATAGTTTCAGAACTTATGTTTAAGTCTTTAATCCATTTTGAGTTGATCTTTATATGGTGTGGGATAAGGGTCCAATTTTATTCTTCCGCATATGAATATCCAGGTTTTACAACACACATAATTGAAAAAATTGGCCTTTTCCCATTGTATATCCTTGGAAACTTTGTCAAAAATCAATTGACCATAAATGTATGAGTTCATTTCGAGGCTCTCTATTCTGTTCATTGGTATATGTGTCTGTTTTTATGCCAGTTTTTTGCTGTTTTAATTACTATAGCTTTGTAGTATGGTTGAAATCAGGTAGTGTGGTGCCTCCAGCTTTGTTCTTTTTGCTCCAGATTGCCTTGACTGCTTAGGTTTTTTTGTGGTTTCATGTGAATTTTTTTTTTCTATTTCTATGAAAAAAGGTGTTGGAATTTTGATAGGAATTACATTCAATCTGCGGATCACTTTGAGTAGTATGGTCATTTTAACAATATTCTTCCAATTGGTGAACACAGGATGTCTTTATTCAATTTATTTCATTAATATTTTAGAGTTTTCAATGTATATAACTTTTATCTCCTTGTTTAAATTTATTTCTAAATATTTTATTATATTTCATAGTTATTTTAAGTGGGATTGTTTTCTTGATTTCTTTTTTGGATATTTCCTTTGTAGTGTATAGAAACGCTACCAATTTTTATGTGTTGATTTTGTATCTCTTTTAATTTAGGATCTTTAAGATAAAGAGTATCCATTTAATGACCAGGAGACATGAATGATGGAAATAAAGATTTTATTACATACAAATTTTAGAGGGTACATGGCACACCGAGAAGCTACACACACAGAGGTCAAGAAGCGCACAGAAAGAGGGAGAGCATGGACTTGTGTACTTACCTTTCTTAGGATCCAGAGTGGGAGGTGTGAGTGTCAGAAGGTATGGCAAGGGGATTGGCTATTTTAATGCAAGCAGGCATGAAAAGGCTTTCCAGTGGCTCTAGGTCTTTAACTCTTAGACCAACTGGGCCAGAGGTAGGGCCTGTGGGTTTGGGGCAAAGGTCATCTGGTTGTGTTACGGCAAGTGTTACAGCGGGTGGTTCTGAGGACGAACTGAGCGGCACACAGGGAGTCAGAAAATCAAAGTTTGTTTGTTGGCGGGCTCAGAGGGGTCTCACCACCAAATTCTGAGCCCTGTCTACCCAATTTTTCCCACTTTTATTAAGTTGGGGTGGTCCGAGGGGTGGGGTATCAGGTGGCTAATGCCTGCCACATAATAGGTTAGTTGATGTGTCAGGTAATAGGTTAGTATTATGTTGATGCACCAGGTAATAGGTTTACTGTTATGCTGATGGGACAGGTAATAGGTTAGTTGATGGGCCAGACAATAGGTTAGTATTATGTTGATGTGTGTCTTCTGTGAGGGTTGGGAGTCTCAGGTGGCTCACGTGCCAAGTAATGGAAAGGGGTTTTCCTTATCATTCCTCCCTTTGATACCCTTATATGTCTATTATAGGGCATCATTTCCCAGTGGGTGATAGCCTCATAAGGCCATCATGTGAGCTATCGCTCTCTGGGTTACAGTTGTCTCTACGAATTTTATAATCGTGCTTAGTATGCAGGGGCCTACAGTGACAAGGAGAATAGTTATTAGCAGCCTGGCCAGAGGTAGTAACCATGAAGTCCATTGTCTTAAGTCGAAACCCCAGATTTGTTTTAATTCCTTATTTCTTTTCTGGATTCTTTCTCTTAGCTCCCTGACTTTTGTGGTTACTACTCCTGTCTGGTTTATATAGTAGCAGCACTCTTCCCGTAGAAATACATAGGTCCCCTCTTTTTCAGCAATGAGTAGGTCTAAGTCCTGTCTATTCTATAAGGTTACTGCTGCTAGTGAGTTCAGTTGACTCTGGAAGGACAGTAGGGAATCTACAACTGGTTCCATGTCTTCATTTAGTTCTTGGGAGAACTTGTGGTAGATGCTCAGGGATGTTCCTAGGCCTCCTACTCCTGCTCCTATCCCAGCAGCAATTCCTCCCCCTCTGAGGATCGATGCTAGTATGATCCATCTTTTTCAGGTGTTTGGGTGGGGGCTTAATGCAGCTTCCAGTTGCTGGGTTTCAAAGATAGAAACATTAGAGGTGAAGAAGACCTCAGTGCAGATCCTGGTCCAGTTTCCTGGGAGGCAGAGGTAGGCAATGTCTCCACAAAGAAAGAATATGCCATCCCGGGAGCAGGTGGTAGTGGCATTATTGGGTAAGATTTGGTTATTTGTATAGAGTTCACCTGATATGAATCCCAATATTTCATTCTCTCCTGCATGAGTAATGCAGGTGACATTACAGTGGGAAGTTATGGCTAAGTGGACATTGTATAATACTGGGCCCACCAGGGATGTTTTATTTGGGCCTGGGATCAAGATGTTAGAGGTCCAGCACAGAGGCACAAGAACCCCAATGCAGACTGATTTCTGGAGGGGTAAACAGACCCAACATGAAGTATGGTTGGGTAAGGCCTTCAGTGTCATAATGAGGAACCGGGTTATAAGGGGAGAGGTTTCCAGGGGTTCAGTGATCTTTCATATGCCAGTAAGATCTGGCCTCTTATAAGTTGACTCTGTTACTGAGGCTATCTTAATTAACTGAGACTTTATGTCTTCAACCTGTTGGATTTTAGCCCGGTCTTTGACTCCTCTCCCATCAGACATCCCCCAGTGGGTGTAGTAAGTCCAACAACCTGGTTTGCACCTTGGGGCTAAACAGGTCAAATATCACCTGTAATGGTGCCAGTCCAGTATTTCTTTCCCCTGCTGTGGCACACCTGAGCCTGACTATAACATGTCTTTGGCATGTAGGAGTGGACTGTGAAACCTCCCATGGTTTAAAAGCCTCCAGTAGTCCTGTTAGTAGAGAGAATCCAAGTCCTAGCATAACAAGCCTCAGGGCAGGGTTTCTCTGCCACAGTTGTTAGGGCGAGTACCCCAACCAGGAGGAGGGTAGGGACTGAGGCAGGAGTAGACATCCTATAATGAGCCAAAATACCACAGTTAGAGATGCCGTCTGTAGTCCAATCTCCCAGAGCTACCAAGAAGAGTCCAATCCCCAGTAAAGTCACTAGAACCCCAATGAGGGCCAGGGCCAGTGGTCCCATTTACTCCTGTTCAGTCCTGGGTGTGGCTGTCCTCATTGGGAGATGGTTAAGCTGGATCTTTAGTGGGTTCTGCTGGTCCTGATGTGCAGTCCAGAGATCAGTTTTGTTGACTGGTTTAGCCTTTTTCACTCGGGAGTGATGGATCCATGGAGTGATACCTGCAATTTTAACAGCAATGGGAGTAACTAGTATCACAGTATGAGGACCCTTTGAGGTGGGCTCTAGGAGTGTTCTTTTACAGTGCTAATAAGAGACAGAGCAGGATTTTTGTTGCCCAAAGGAATAGAGACTCCAAACTCTCCAAACCCATCTATCAGGAAGCTCCTGAAGAGGATCCACCACCACTGCCCTACAACCCTACCGTGATACCTCCTGAAGTACCCTAAATCCACCAGATACCCCGCCACTGTCAGTATCCCCTCCGCCAGTTCTAAACCAACCAGGTGCCAACACTCCCATTTCCCGCCAGCTACGGTGAGCTCAGGCCTCAACTTCAGCCCTCCAGAGGCCCCTGCGCGAGGTGTGAGGTCCAATGCAGGTTACAGACGATGGGTCCATTCAGCCAGGTCAGCCAGTCCTGTAGTACCAGCCCTTCTCCACCACTGACCTTCTCAACTGGAAGCACCACACGCTGCCATACTCCAAGAAACCGCAGGCCCTTGTTGACCTCCTGGAATCCATCTTCCAGACCCACCATCCCACTTGGGAAGACTGCCGCTAGCTCCTTTTGACCCATTATAACATGCAAGAACGATGCCAGATTGTAGCTGGGACCTGGAGGTTGCTCGAGGACCAGGTTCCAACAGGGACCTTGGACATGGAGCACTGGGCACAGAGAGCAGCACCCGAGACCAACCTGGATTGGGATTTCAGCTCCCCAAGCATACACCAGACACTGGGCAGGTATCAGGAAGCTCTCTTCCCCGGGGTTTGGGAGGGAGCCAGAAAACCAACCAACATGAACAATGTCACTCTGATCACTCAGTAGCCAGAGGAATCACCGAGCAAATTCTACAAGCTAGTTTTTGGCACCTCTGATCACCTGTTCCAGACACTTCCCGGGCTGCCTGGCCGCTCTTCACCTTTCCCACCTCCACATTGTTCTAGCAGCTCCTTTGCCCAGCGCTAGCTTTGCACCGAGGCCCAGGCTGGGGGCCCTGTTTGGCCGGGTGGTGGGTCTCTGGGGTAGGCTCATACCCGTATCAGGTAGAGGTGCAGAGCTGCAGGAAGGGAAGGTGAGGGAGGCATGGCTGCCGGCTGGGCTCTCACTGGGACCCACCCGGCTCCCTCCTCTGCCAGTCCCACTATGCCGCCTCAGTGAAATTTTGATAGGAACATTTTTATTGTTTTCACAAGGGAGAATTGAGTATAACAGTTGAATTAAACTTAGTAATCATGTAAGAAAAAAAAAAGAAGGGCCAACAACTTGGGTATCTTCCATACAGCATGGCAGCACATGAGGGAATCAGTTCCTATAATAAGGAAAGATTAGGCCAAAAGGGTCACCACCCCTAACAATTAATTAATAATAATGGTTCAAATTAAGACACCTAAAGGAACTCGAACTTCCAGAATTTGTTTTCCTGCTATGCCCTGTATTTTAAAAGGATGTCCCTTTTTAAACTTACTAGGATTACCCAGCATAACAGTGACTTGGGCTCTGGTATTTAATAGGACTGTAAAATGTTAAAGATTTTTATCATCCCAGTGAATGGTCAGTGTGTTGAAGGGATGATCATCCCCTCCAAGTGGGACAGTTCCTGGGAGACTGTAGAGTTCCTGTGCAGAAGGATGTGGAGGTTGCCATTGGCATAAGTCAGAGAAAGGGGATAGGGAAGGAGTAATTGTACTAGCATTAATGTTTGAAGGGTGATCCTGGGGGCCTCATATTTCTGAAATAAGGCCCTAAACCCCAGGCTGCTAGAGTACTGATAAAACCCTTCTAAGAGAAATCAACTTATTTTCTAGTTGGCCAGAAATTCAGGCATCATGTACCTCCACATGACATAGTTGCCAATACAACATCCTTGCAGAGGCCATCCATGGTAGAGTGTCTGTTCCTTTGTATCTAGAACAGCAGGGTTTCTGGATCAGGTGCTTAAGATTACTTACAGGGACCCTTGGAAAATATTGTTGTGGCCTATGGTTTACTATAGGGAATCTTGGATGGGGTGGCCTATCTGGACAGGGTACCTCTGTAGACAAGAGCTGGGCACCAGGATGCCAGTCCCCTTTGTGGCAAGCCACCCCATCAATATGATCTAAAATAGTCTGGAATGTGTCTGAAGTCTCAATGAAATACAAGAGAGCAGCCCAGTAATTAGGTGGTGCCCATTTAGGAAGAACTTTCAGGACTTGGGCTTAGTGGGACTTCCTCTGGGTTGGAAATAGGTAATGATCATCTGGTCTGTGATGTTCATAAAATTGATAGAAACACTGGACCATTCAATTTTGCATAAAAAAGCAGGCCTCCAGGGCGGTCCATTCACATTGGACCTTGCAAGTAATAACAGCTATGGAGAGATATGCTGCGTGTCTGGCCATAAAAATCCAAATAAGCAGAGCCAGGCTCTGCTCAGAAAGGGGGAGGAGTTTCCTCATCCTCATCTTGGAACTGAGTTTCAGAGTCCAGAGTGCTAACATTACACAATGGAATGCCGGAACTGAGTTTCTATCCTGCTATCTTTATCTATTTTGTGAGTGCATAATCAACCTCTTTGGGGGCATAAACTTGGGGGGGTTGGCCTCTGTATCCCATAGTTGCACTGAGTCTGGTAGGGTCTTTTAACAGACTATAGATTTTAGAGTCTTGAGAAATCCCTGCCAGCTGGCACATCTCAGAGGGATTGAGTCCTTGCTCCAAACCAGTGTTGAATATACGAAGTAATCAGCCCCCTTTTCACCATCCTGTTGGACAAAAATCTTTGAGGAAATTTTGTGTCTCAACCATGGAGTAATTTATAATCTCCATCTCTCTCGTGACTTCCTGATGATTTAACCTTTCTAATGGTTACAGGAACATTTGAAGCTTCGCTACATGCTTATCTGCCTCATGGGTGACTGCTTCCCTTTCCAAGGTATACTGATCAACTTCCAAGAAGTCAGGGTCTACATCCACCAGATGACCCTTTCGTCTTTAATTTAGTCAATCAGGAGATTTCTCTTTTTGTTGTTGTTTGTTGTTGTTGCTGAGACAGAGTCTCCCTCTGTTGCCCTGGGTAGAGTGCCGTGGCATCAGCCTAACTCACAGCAACCTCAAATTCCTGGGCTCGAGAGATCCTCCTGCCTCAGCCTCCCAAGTAGCTGGGACTACAAGCGTCTGCCACCATGCCCTGCTAATTTTTTCTATTTTTAGTTGCCTGGCTAATTTTATTTTTTATTTTCTTTTAGTAGAGACTGGGTCTTGCTCTTGCTCAGGCTGGTCTCAAACTCCTGAGCTCAAGCAATCCTCCCCCCTCAGCCTCTCAGAGTGCTAGGATTACAGGCGTGAGCCATTGTCCCAGACTGTGTGGTTTATTCTTGTCAGACCAGAGGCACCAGGTTGCTTTGATCTCTTTGGGAGGACTTGCACTTAATGGCAACAGCGACACTTCAGTGCAGACACCTCAGGAAGCCTTGCTTAAAATAAGACCCAGTCCTCCATGCCTTCCACCAAGGAGCACCAAGGAGGGTAAATTCCATCTCCAGATTATTACCTCTGCCCAGCGTGAGTCTAAGACCTAAAGGATATTAATTCCTCAGCAAGGGAAGAGGGAGTCTTCCACCTGGGACCCATTAAGTCTTAGGGTCATACTGGACTATATGCCCCTACCCCAAACAGAGAAATAATCTCACAATGGGAACTCAGACACCATGAAAGGGAAAATATGACAGAGGCCTGAAGTCTCTATGTGTCAGCCTTCTCTGGCTTCTGTTGCACCTCATCTCCCAACCCTATGGGTTACCAAGAGGCTAAATCCCTGGCCTGCAGGGGGCAAAGAACTTCATGACTCAAACTAAAGGTCAGAATATTTTCTTTTCTCCCTCCCCCAACACCCTGCAAGACCCCTGAGGAGGTTAGCAAACTATCAAAGAAATGTAAAATGCCTTTCAGGTGCCCCTGGGCTCTGCTGAATGCTGCAGCCCATCAGCAGGCTGAAGCCCTAACCTTATGCTCAAAAGGACTTGGGGACTTGCCAAATGATCACGCCACCATTGCACTAGTGGGCTGGCACCAGTCGCAGAGTGACTGACCACCAAGAAGGGACTGTGACATCAGGGCAAGTTCACAAAACCCGGGCGAGGGCACACAAGCCACAGGGAAACTCACCTCTCTAGCTTGGGCAGCTGGTTGAGCCACATGCTTGCTGGCCGGTGCCAGCACCTGTTAGGCCTTCGAGGAGGCAGAGGGGTGGAGCAACAGAGGAAGCAATGCCATCATGAAGCCTCTGCCTCGCCCGCACCCTCACCACACTGCCCACAGTCAGGGCTGCGCTGGGCAGCACATGAGGAGGCTCCTTCAGGCAGGCCAAGTGTGCCCCAGCAGGTTTGAGACCCGGGCAATGATGGCGTGGAGAAGAGGTGGCAGTGAGCTGGGAGGCCACAGCTGGGCCAGCGACCTGCCATGTTAAACAGTTGACACACTTGAAGCTCTGACTGGGGTGGGGTGGGGGGTGAGGGAGACAAGGGCAATATGCATAACCTAAACATTTGTACCCCATATTATGCTGAAATCAAAAAATAAATTCAATGAGCACCCTTTTCATTTTTGTTATATAAATTCTTTAATATATAAATTTAGTATGTAAATTTTGGATTTTCAATTAAATCAAATTATGGAACTGTTTTAATTTATTGTAAATACACATATATAATTCATTCATGTATTATATATTTATATTAAAACATATATATAATTTATCATTTATATTGTATCTAGGGTTTACTTTTTTTTTTTTTTTTTGAGACAGAGTCTCACTTTATTGCCCAGGCTAGAGTGAGTGCCGTGGCGTCAGCCTAGCTCACAGCAACCTCAAACTCCTGGGCTCAAGCAATCCTGCTGCCTCAGCCTCCCAAGTAGCTGGGACTACAGGCATGTGCCACCATGCCCGGCTAATTTTTTCTATATATATATTAGTTGGCCAATTAATTTCTTTCTATTTATAGTAGAGATGGGGTCTCGCTCTTGCTCAGGCTGGTCTCGAACTCCTGAGCTCAAACGATCCGCCCACCTCGGCCTCCCAGAGAGCTAGGATTACAGGCTTGAGCCACCGCGCCCGGCCTACTTATTTTCACTTTTAAAATGCTAGTAAAGTTTAAGGCAACTCTGTATCATGTAATAGTATATCATATATTCTTATTTTAGATGCATACATAAAGGAAATTTAATTTTAACATTTGCTAAAATGGATCCGTTGAAAAAACTTCATGGGCTCAATCAATACTGGTGCTTGCCATCTGGGGGATGGTCATGCTGGAAACTCAGACTTGTGGGGGGATAGGGGAAAGGGCATTTATTGAAACCTTAAAATCTGTACCCCCATCATATGCCGAAATAAAAAAAAAGAAAAAATATAAATAAAAAGAAAAAGAAAAATACTGGTGCTTGAATTATACCTGGAGGTCCCACTAAATTTAAATACTCTGCCCCTGTAATCTTAAAAACCATTTACTATAAAATAGATAAAAATGGCTATGCCTCCTTTAACTGTGGCCTTGCCTAAATTTCCCATAGACATAGACCCATTACTATAATATATTTTTATTGAGCATAACTGCTCTAACACAATAAAGAATAAAATTAAATTTTTGACACAAATTAGCATGATAAAATGGGACCTCATGAACACCCAGTTAAGATAGCTAATGTGACCCAATGTGAAATAAAACAGGGCCTTCAAGGATTAAAACTTATTATATAAAACCTAATTAATAAAGGAGTGATTGTCCTCACTGCTTCTCCATTTGACAGCCCAATTTTACTTGTTCTTAAATCTAAAAACAAAAGGGTGCCTCATAATGGATTGCTACAAACTTAGTGCTATGGTCTCATTCATCAAGGCCTCATATTCAAAACCTGATATGATTAAAATTACTGATTCTATTCAATAAACAACTGGTAAATATTTTGCTTTTATAGATTGGCTAACATGTTCTGTTCAGTTGCCTGTTTCACGAGCCTATCAGCTACAGGTTGCCTCCACCTCTGAAGAGATACAATATACTTCTTCCATGGGAGACTTCAACAGTTTTGTCATCACACACAATATTTGCAGATAAGATATTAATGACATCCATCTTCTCCAGGAACACAGGTATAACATTACACTGATACTACCCTCTTCCAAGGATATTCATTTGATGCACTCATTAAGGACACATAGGCATCATATCTTTTAGTACTCTTTGGGTTCTGATGGCAACATACAAATTTTATTTCACAATTAACATCAAGAAACATTCCTATTAATGCCTTCAAAAACTCCTTCACAGTGAATTAATAAAATGTGGTATACGGATCACCTAGAAGTGGCGGAGCAAAATGGCAGACGAGAAAAACTGCCAGCCTGAGTGTCTCTGCAGAAAAGACAGATTTTAGAAGAAATTAGAAGAAATAAGCAGATGAGCATACATCGGACAAGGGTTGGAAGGAGGGGTACCTGAGACTACAGGAGACTCCACGGGAGGAGGTTGTGGAGTAGAACTGGAATAAGAGAGCTCCAGAGAAGCTCGGAAACCATCGACAACAGTAGGTGGAGCGGTTAACTCTCCCCTCGCTTGCATCTCAGACTGCTGGTGGGCTCCCCAATGGTTGGAGAGACCTGTGGACACCAGCCCAGAGACGGCCGCCACCAGTGAGCGGTAAGACTGTTACGGACGCGGCACCAGGCTCCCAAATCCCTCGGGGCACCTCCTTGTGCACAGTCCCGATCCGCTCAGGAGGCGCCATATTGCTCAATTCTCCCCTCCCCCTCCGCTATCAGCGGCTGTCAAGAGAGACAATATAGCCACCACCCAGAGGCATCTAAAGGGAATGGGACCTTTCCTTTTGGGGCCCTACAGCTGACTGAGGGGTACTCAGATGGTGAGCTCCCTACCTGCCAGCCCTCCCAGGTGCTGCTGGCCTGGTGACTCCAGGAGAACGGGGCAGATACTGAGGCTGAGACATCTACCCAGCTTAGGCACCCCGTGGGTGAAGTAGGAGTGACACTCCTCTGCCTGGTGGGGTCAGGGATTGAATTCCAGGGCCCAGAGGTCAGACCTGCAGACCAGATCCCGTGTACCCAAGTCTCACATTGCCTGCAGAGCACGGAAGGGATATTTGTGAAGGAGCCTACTAAGGTGTGTGTGCCCTCAGGGGTGGATCAGCGTGCTTGAGGGGATCCCTCCTCCCACAGGATGGCCATGTGCTCAACCCAGGCTATGATCCTGTGCAGGGTACCTCCCAGCCCACATCACAGGGGAGACCCACTGGCATGAGGTCCTGCCTACTGCCAGAGGCTCAGGAGAAGCTGCGGAGTAGGGGAGGGTGGAAAGGAGCTAAGCCTGCTCCAGACTGCAGGTCTCAGACAGCCCTGCCCCCACATGCAGACTTTCTGGCTGAGCGAGGCCATTCCAGCCCCTCCCTGACAGCTTTGCCGAGAAGCAGAGAACAAATCTTTGACCCCTGGTAACAGCATTAGTGGTGCCTGAAGGCAGGCTTATCCAACCCAGCTCCACACAGACTCACTCCCAGACCTGCCCTCAGTGAGGTGGAGAATAAGGACACATCTGGAAGTCCCAGGGCACCACCCACCACCAGAGGCACTAGAGTGTCTCTGCAGAGGAACAAGAGCTGGTTACAGGACTCAAAAACAACACTGTAGCCTGCTCCTCCAAACAAGCACCACATAATGACAGGGAGGTCATTCTGCACACACATTGACAGAGTGTGGTTGAATCTCACCCACAAACGCCACCTACGGGCTCAGTGACTAAACAGGGTGTGTCATCATCCAAACGAAAATCTAAAGGAAAGAAACAACAACTGATCCAGATGGGAAGAAATCAGTGAAAGAACTCTGGAAGTATGAAGACTCAAATGGAAAGCACACCCCCAAAGTGGAACACCAGCCCCTTAGAAATGGACATCAACCAAAATCAGACCACTAAAATGACAGAAGAAGAATTTCGAGGATCGTAAGAAAATTCAACAACTTACAAGAACTACTGGATAACCAACACAAAGAAAACAAAAACATTCCAGGACCTGGAACAAAAATTCACTAAAGAAATTGAAACAATGAAGAAAAATCTAACCGAACTCCTGGAAATGAAGAATCAATTCAGGAAATTACAAAACACAGTACAAAGCTTCAAGAACAGGGTAGATCAAACAGAAGAAAGAATCTCAGAGATTGAAGATAACACCTTTCAATTAAATAAATTAGTCACAGAGATAGAGCAGAGAAACTAGAGAAAAGAACAAAGCCTACAAGAGATGTGGGATTATGTGAAGAAACCTAATGTGAGGGTTATAGCGTTACCCGAAGGGGAAAAAGAAAACACTCAAGGGTTGGATAAGCTATTTGAAGATAGAGGAAAATTTCCCAGGCCTTGCTAAAAATCTCGATATACAAGTTCAAGAAGCTCAATGCACCCCTGGGAGATTCAATGCAAACAGGAAGATGTCACAACATGCAGTCATAGACTGACCAAAATGTCAACCAAAGAGGCCCTTCTACGAGCTATAAGATGAAAGAAGCAACTTACATAGAAAGGAAAACCGATCTGAATAACACCAGACTACTCTATGAAACCTTATAAACAAGGAGATACTGGGACCCCATTCTCACTCTTCTGAAACAGAATAATGCCCAGCCTAGAATCTTGTTCTCTGCAAAACTAAGTTTTGTATATGACATCAACACCTTCTCAGATAAGCAAAGACTGAGGCAATTCACCAAGACAAGACCAGCCTTTTAAGAAATACTCAAAGCAGTGTTACCCGCAAATCAGCACAATAAACACTCACGAATGTAAATCCACTCAAAAGGTAAAGATCAAAGGCCACATACCACAATGGCTCAAGAGAGAAAACAAAGCAACAGAGTTCAACCCAACATAATGAACAGAAATCTGCCCCACCTATCAGTTATCTCAATAAATGTGAATGGCTTGAACTCCCCACTCAAGAGACATAGGTTGGCCGAATGGATAAAAAAAATACAAACCAAGTATCTGCTGCCTTCAGAAAACACATCTAACCTGCAAGGATGCAGTTAGACTAAAGGTAAAGGGGTGGAGAATAATATTTCAAGCAAACGGAAGCCAAAAGAAAGCTGGCGTGACGGTGTTGATTTCAGATAACTTAGTTTTTAAATTAACAAAAGTAATAAAAGACAAAGAAGGTCACTATATAATGGTGAAGGGTACAGTTCAACAAGAAGACATAACAATTCTAAATATATATGCACCCAACCTTGGTGCAACCAGATTCATAAAGCAGACTCTACTTGTCTAAACAATTGGATAAACAACACCACCATAATAGCCGGAGACTTTAACACCCCACTGATAGCACAGAACAGATCCTCCAAACAGAAAATCAACAAAGAAATAATGGACTTAAACAGAACTCTAGAATAAATGGGCCTGACTGACATTTACAGGACACTGTACCCCCAAACCACTGAATATATGTTCTTCTCGTCAGCTCATGGGACATTCTCTAAGATTGACTATATCCTAGAACACAAAGCATGTCTCAAACAATTAAAAAAAATAGAAATTATACCATGTATCTTTTCAGATCACAATGGAATAAATGTAGAAATCAACCCTAACAGGAACTCTCATTTCTACACAAAGTTATGGAAACTAAACAACCTTACGCTGAATGATCACTTCATAAATGAGGAAATCAAAATGGAAATCAAAAGATTCTTTGGGGTTGTGGTGAGCATAGTTGGGAAGGAGGGAATACATCTAACCCTTCCAAGAGAAAGGCTAAGATATACAATGTAACCCAAAGGTCAAAAAAAAGGGAAAAAACAAACAAACTTCTATCGGGTGGTGGGCAAATGGGAGGGGGGAGGAGGGGAAGAATTTTCACTTACAAAATAGGTGCGATGCGCACCACCTGAGAGTAGGACACACTTGATGTTTTGGTAAGGGGGGGCGGGGGGAGGAATGGCAGGGGCAATATATGTAACCCTAACAATATTTGTACCCCCATAATATGAAAAAAAAAATAAAATTAAAATTAAATTTAAAAAAGATTCTTTGAACTAAATGACAAAGGAGACACAAGTTATCAAAACCTGTGGGACACAGCTAAGGCAGTCCTGAGAGAAAAGTTTATTTCCATAAATGCCTATATACAAAAGTCAAAAAGATCACAAATAGACAATCTAATGAATGGACTGAAAGAGCTGGAAAAAGAAGAACAGACCGACACCAAACACAGTGGAAGAAGTGAAATCATTAAGATCAAGTCAGAACTAAACGAAATTGATAACAGGGAAACCATATGGAAGATAAACAAAACAAAAAGTTGGTTCTTTGAAAAAGTAAACAAAATTGACACACCATTGGCTAGACTAACAAAAAGCAGAAAAGAAAAGTCTCTAATAAGCTCCATCAGGAACAACAAAGGAGAAATTACAGTGGATGCCACAGAGATATAATACATAATTTATGAATACTAGAAAAACCTATATGTGCACAAACTGGAAAATGTGGAGGAAATGGACAAATTCCTAGAAACACACAGCTAGGCTCAACCAGGAAGAAATAGAATTCCTGAACAGACCAATATCAAGTACTGAAATTGAAACAGCAGTAAAAAACATTCCTAAAAAGAAAAGTCCTGGACCAGATGGTTTCACACTCAAATTTTACCACATCTACAAAGAAGAACTGGTGCCTATCCTGCAGAAATTATTCCACAACATTGAGAAGGATGGAATCCTCCCCAACACTTGCTTTTATGAAGCAAACATAACCCTGATACAAAAACCAGGAAAGGATGCAACAAAAAAAGAAAACTACAGACCAATATCCCTTATGAATATAGATGCAAAAATTCTCAACAAAATCCTAGCCAATCAAATCCAGGTGTTTATCAAGAAAATAATCCATCACAACCAAGTGGGCTTCATCCCAGGGATGCAGGAATGGTTCAACATATGCAAATCTATAAATGTAATTAACCATATAAACAGAAGTAAAAACAAAGACCATATGATCCTCTCAATAGACGCAGAAAAAGCATTTGACAAAATTCAACACCCTTTTATGTAAAGAATGCTCAACAAAATAGGCATAGACGGTGCTTACCTAAAATTAATACAAGCCATATATGACAAACCCACAGCCCACATCATACTGAATGGGGAAAATTGAAAGCATTTCCACATAGAACTGGAACAAGACAAGGTTGCCCACTATCTCCACTTCTATTTAACATAGTACTGAAAGTCCTTGCTATAGAAATCAGACAAGAGAGTGGAATTAAGGGCACCCAAATGGGAGCAGAAGAGACCAAACTCTCACTCTTTGCTGATGATATGATATTATTATACCTAGAAACCCTAAATATTCAACTTAGAGACTCCTTGGATTGATAAATGAATTTGGTAAAGTCTCAGGATACAAAATCAATACACATAAATCAGAGGCATTCATATACGCCAACAACAGTAAAAGTGAGAACCAAATCAAAGACTCAATTCCCTTCAAAACAGCAACAAAGAAAATAAAGTACCTAGGAATATATTTAACTAAGGAGGTAAAAGACCTCTACATGGAGAACTATGAAACACTGAAGAAGGAAATAGCAGAGGACGTAAACAGGTAGATGACCATACCATGCTCGTGGGTTGGCAGAATCAACATTGTTAAAATGTCTATACTACCCAAAGTGATCTACAGAGTCAATGCAATCCCTATTAAAATACCATCATTTTTCACAGATACAAGAAAAATAATTTTATGCTTTGTATGGAACCAGAAAAGACCCCATATAGCAAAATCAATCCTAGGCAATAAAAACAAAATGGGAAGTATCAATTTATCAGGTTTCAAACTATACTACAAAGCTATAGTAATTAAAACTGCTTTGCACTAGCACAAGAACAGGGACATTGACCAGTGGAACAGAACAGAGAACTCACATATAAAACCATCCTCATATAGCCATATAATCTTTGACAAAGCAGACAAAAACATACACTGAGGAAAAGAATCCTTATTCAATAAATGGTGCTGGGAAAACTGGATAGCCACATGTAGAAGACTGAAAAAACATCCACACCTTTCACCTCTCACAAAAATCAACTCACGCTGGGTAACAGACTTGAACCTTAGGTGCGAAACTACTAGAATTCTAGAGGAAAACATTGGAAATACTCTTCTAGACATTGGCCTAGGCAATGAATTTATGAAGAAGACCCCAAAGGCAATCACAGCAGCAATAAAAATAAATAAATGGGACCTGATCAAATTTAAAAGTTTCTGCACAGCCAAAGAAACTGTCAAGAGAGCAAACAGACAACCCACAGAATGGGAGAAAATTTTCACAAGCTACACATCGGATAAAGGGCTGATAACTAGAATCTATTTTAGAACTCAGGAAAATCAGAAAGGAAAAAACAAACAACTCTTTCAAAAAGTCGGCAAAGGACATGAACAGAATGGCCAACAAACATATGAAAAAATGCTCAAAATCTCTAATCATCAGGGAAATGCAAATCAAAACCACTCTGAGATATCACTTATCTCCAGTGAGAATGGCCCTTATTAACAAGTCCCAAAACAGTGTTAGTGTGGATGTGGAGAGATAGGAACACTCCTACATTGCTGGTGGGACTGAAAACTAGTTCAGCCTCCATGGAAAGCAGTATGGAGATACCTTAAAGCGATACAAGTGGATCTAACATTTGATCCAGCAATCCCATTACTGGACATCTACCCAAAAGAACAAGTCACTTTATGAAAAAGACACCTGCACTCGAATGTTTATAGCAGCACAATTCACAATTGCAAAGTGGTGGAAACAACCCAAGTGCCCATCAATTCTTAAGTGGATTCATAAAATGTGGTATATGTATACCATGGAGTACTACTCAGTTTTAAGAAACAACAGTGATATAGCACCTCTTGTATATTCCTGGATAGAGCTGGAACCCATTCTACTAAGTGAAGTATCCCAAGAATGGAAAAACAAGCACCATATGTACTCACCAACAAATTGTTATTAACTGATCAATACCTAAGTGGACATATAGGAATAACATTTAATGGGTGTGGGGCAGGTGGGGGGAAGGGGATGGGTATATACATACATAGTGAGTGTGATGCACAGCAACTGGGGGATGGACACGCTTGAAGCTCTGACTGGAGGGGGGAGGGAGGGCAAAGGCAATATACGTAACCTTAACATTTGTACCCCCACAATATGATGGGAAAAAAATAAAAAATAAAATAAAATAAAACAAAATGTGGTATATGTATACCAGGGAGTACTATTCAGCCACAAGAAACAATGGTGATATAGCACCCCTTGTATTTTCCTGGATAGAGATGGAACCCATTCTACTAAGTGAAGTATCCCAAGAATTGAAAAATAAGCACCACTTGTACTCACCAGCAAATTAGTTTTAATTGACCAACACCTAAGTGCACATAACATTAATCGGGTGTTGGGTAGATGGGAGGGGGGAGGAGGGGATGGGTATATATACATAATGGGTGTGGTGCGCACCATCTGGGCAACGGACATGCTTGAAGCTCTGACTGGGGGAGGGGGAGAAGGGTAACCTAAACCTTCGTACCCCCATAATATGCTGAAATAAAAAAGAAAAAAAAAACTCCTTCACTGTAGACGTTTTTGGCAATATCTTTTCCTGCCCCCTGAAATCTCTGGACCACTTATCACAACCACATGGTCGCCTCAGGGCATCTGATGCCAAAAAACTGCCCCCTCAGCCTCACGCTATACACCATTAAAACAGCAAATGACTGGCTAGCTACTAGACCCTACTGAAAATAGAGGCTCTCACAGACCCTGAGTCTATGATCCTCCAAACCTAGCTTCTCTTTATATTTTGATCATGTAAACAGCACCCCACAGGCTCAGCAGGGCTACAGAGGCCTCTCTAAGACAGGATGGAACCAACCCTGAGCCCTCTGCTATATTCCACCAGCAGGAAGTTATGGCTTCCTCTGTCCTCAGTCCTTTGCCAGATGCCAGCATGCTGGAGGAGGTCACCCTTCCCCAAACCCCCTGACTACCTGGAAAGCCCCTTGAGGTAATTCCTTGAATGACAGTTCATAGCCAGCATGTCCCTAATAAAGGACCAAAAAAACCACACACTTGGCCAAACTTCAGTCTCAGTGCTGGATGCTCTAGTCAACAAATGCTTCTGTCATCATTTATTATAACATAATATGCACACTCAACCAGTGGGTGGGGAGCGAGAGAGATCAAGGACTCAATGCCTTTATTGGACATTGTCCAAGCAGGTTTCCTGGGGGGAGTTATAATTGGTGGATTTAAAGCAAGCAGGCACACTGGAGTCATGCTGTAACTGAGAGGTGGTCACTGTGACATATCTGTGCAGTTCATGTGGGGTGTCGGGATCAGTGGGCAAGTAGGTTGTATCTAGGTGTTCCAAAGGGAAGTGGTCACTAGGATGCAGCTGTGTAAGAAAGATATCTGTATTGATCACACTGAGGAACTGGGAGGAGGTATAGAGCTGGAAACTGAGCCCTGCTTCTTGTATAACAAAGTTAAACTTATGTTCAAACTGGATGCCAAGGCAACATAAAATTATAAGAATTTACTCCACTTCCTCTCTGAAATCCTTCCTTTACTCTCTAGTTGGGAGGGGGAGAAACACCACCTCATCAAACTTGCCCATATCTGCCTCCTAAATAGCATCTCATTTGGAAAAGGGAGATGCTGCCTCCCAACATCAACCAGGGCAAGGTATATTAGTGATTTTATAATATGAAGGAATTTAAAGGTGAGAAACATTTTTTTGAGGCAGAGTCTCACTCTGTTGCCCAGGCTAGAGTGCCATGGCATCAGCCTAGCTCACAGCAACCTCCAACTCCTGGGCTCAAGCAATCCTTCTGCCTCAGCCTCCTGAGTAGCTGGGACTACAGGCATGTGATACCATGCCCAGCTAATTTTTTCTATATTTTTAGTTGGTCAATTAATTTTTTTTTCTATTTTTAGGGTCTCGCTTTTGCTCAGGCTGGTTTCAAACTCCTGACCTTGAGGGATCCTCCCACCTTGGCCTCCCAGAGTGCTAGGGTTACAGGTATGAGCCACCACACCCGGCCTAAAGGTGAAAAAATTTTCTCTCTATGCTTCTCCATCAGGAAAAAAATACACAAATGTTCATCATCTGTGTCATGAAATTTGGCTAAGAAGATAAATTTATCAAGTAGTATATGGGCAGAAGAGCAGAGATTTGTCTCTAAGTGAAATCAAAAGCAAAGAATAAGAAAGGCATTCAAATTGGAAAAGAAGAAATCAAATTATCTGTTTGTTAATGATACGATTTTATACCTAGAAAACCCTAAAGACTCCTCTAAAAGACTCCTAGATTTGATAAATGAATTCAGTAAAGTCTCAGGTTACAAAATTAACATATACAAATTTGTAGCATTTCTATATATCAATTTATATCTCTAGCTGAGAACTAAATCAAGAACTCAATCCCATTTACAATAGCTACAAAAAATAAATATTAATACCTAGGAATATATTTAACCAAGGAGATGAATTATCTCTACAAAGAAAACTAAAAAACACTGATGAAAGAAATTGTAGATGACACAAACAAATGGAGAAACATCCCATGCTCCTGGATTGAAAGAATCAATACTGTTAAAATGACCATACTGTCCAAAGTAATCTACAGATTCAATGAAATTCATATTGAAATACCAATGTCATTTTTCACAGAATTAGAAAAAATATTAAAATTCATATGTAACCCAAAAAGACCCCAAATAGCCAAAGTAATCCTAAGCAAAAAGAGTAAAACTGGAGGCATCACATTACCTGACTTCAAATTATCCTACGAGGCTATAGTAACCAAAACAGCATGGTATTAATATAAAAGATCATGGAACACATAGATCAATGGGACAGAAAAAAGAACCCAGATATAAAAGGATCTTCGTATAGCCATCTGATCTTTGAAAAAGCAGACAAAAACATACACTGGGGAAAGATACTCTATTCAATAAATGGTGCTGGGAAAATTGGATAGCCATACACAGAAGAATAAAACTGGATGCCTCTCTCTCACCATATACAAAAATTAACTCAAGATGGATTACAGATTTATATGTAAGACCTGAAACCATAAAAGTTCTAGAAGAAAACCTAGAAAAACTGTCCTGGACATTGGCCTAGGAAAAGAATTTGTTAAAGACCCAAAAGCAAATACAGCAAAAACAAAAATTAAAAAATGGGACTTAAACTAAAAAGTTTCTGCATAGCAAGAGAAATAATCCATAGAGTAAACAGAAAACCTATAGAAAAATAGGAAAACTATTTGCAAACTATATCTATAACAAAGGAATAATATCCAGAATCTATAAGAAATTCAAACAACTCAGCAAGGAAAAAAAACATTAAAAAGTAGGCAAACAACCTGAACAGATATTTTTCAAAAGAAGAGATACAAGTGGCCAAGAAACATGAAAAAATGCTCAGCATCATTAATCATCAGAGAAATACAAACTAAAACCACAATGAGATGCCATCATACTCCAACCAAAATGGCCATTATTAAAAAGTAAAAAAACAAAAGATGTTGGCACAGATTCAGTGAAAAGTGAACATTTATACACTGTTGGTGAGAATGTAAACTAGTACAACCTCTGTGAAGATCAGTATGGAGACTTCACAAAGAACTAAAAGCAGATCTATATCCTTCATCCAGCAATCCCACTACTGGGTGTCTATCCAAAGAAAAAGGAATCATATCAAAAATATACCTGCACTCGTATGTTTATCACAGGACAATTCGCAATCACAAAGATATGGAGTCAATTTAAGTGCCCATCAACTGAGGACTACATAAAGAAAATGTGATATATATAGATATATATATATATACACACACATACATACTGTGGAATACTACTCAGCCATAAAAAAGAATGAAATAATATCTTTTGCAGCAACTTAGAAAGAACTAGAGGCCATCATCCTAAGTGAAATTACTCAGGAACAAAAAAAAACAAACACTGCATATTCTCAGTTATAAGTGGGAGCTAAGCTATATGTATGCATTGTTGTACAGAATGGTATAATGGACATTGGAGACTCAGAAGGGGGAGGGTGAGATCCACGTGGAGTGATGGCTGAAAAATTACCTATTGGGTACAGTGTACACTCTTTGGGTGATGAGTATACCTAAAGCTTAGACTTCACCACTATAAAACATCTATGTAACAAAATTCCTCTTGTACCCCCTAAATCTATTGAAATAAAAAATAAAAGAATTAACACGTGGGGTTCAGGTTTATATATTTATTGCTGCTTCATTCCATCAATTGGAGCAAGTAATGATCCTGGAGCAGAAGGACGCCCAAAAAAGGTGGTAGTGAAGGATGAGGTCTTCAAACAAAAGTAGTAGTGGTCATGATGGTTTACCATTTATTCCAGGTACAGAAGTTGGAGGAGAAGAAGAAACCCCTCCAGGCAGAGGTAGCGCTGGTAGAGATGTTGGTGGGAATGGCCCTTCATCTGCCTGTTGATGCACTGGATGACATCCTGGAATTTATGAGCTACCTGAGAGTCCGTGTTCCTGTAATATAAATAATCTAATGTTTAAATTGTTTCAATAAAATATGCATCTCAGAGTACATAACAGTAAATGCGATTTTTTAGAGATTATACACTGCTTATTTATCAACTTTCAGGGACTTAACAGTGTATGCAAAAGACTTGTATGGCTATATGATAAGCATTTTAAACTCTAAACTGACTTTCTGATAACACTCTAATGCTAGGAAAGTTGGGATCCTCATTAAAGGCCTTGTGAAATACTATTCCAAAATAATGAAAAATTCAAATATGATAAACATATGCAAATGGGATTTGCTCTATATGGCTTGAGCCTGTTATTATAGATGAGTTGGTTAAAATATGGATAACTAATACAATGTCATGAGTTTGATCTACTTGGGGATCAATTAGCTCATAGTGTTACTGACCCAGCTGTCTTCTAATGCCAATAATTAATAAGTAACATCCATTTGCATAGTAATATATGCTTATCAAAATTTTTATATCTATCATCACTTTTGGTCCTCAGTATAACCCTGTAATATAGGTAGGGCAAATAGTTTCATCTGACCACTTATAGATGAGGAAACAAACCCTAGAAGTTTAAGTAACTGGTCAAAGGTCACAAAGTTATTGTGAAACATGATTAGGATTTGAACACATTTCTTCACACATCTAATTCAATTTTCTATATACTATGGTAGACTAACTGAATGCATTTTATGTATCGTGACCTGAGGACAAAACAGGCAAATGTCCTTATTTGAGGAATAACAAAAGGAAGAATAATGGAAATTTTCAAAGACATGAAAAGTAAAGTAGAAGAATAGAAAAAGCTTTACTGAAAAGAAATAATCAAATATTATAGATATAGTTAAGCAGAGTGAGACTAGGATATGGCCACCAGATTGAGTCATTTGGAGTTCATTGTGAACTTTTGACATAATTTTTCAGTAGAATGGTGGAAACATAGTATCTCATATAGTAAGAAGCAATCTTCACTTTCTACATATTCCCTCTAAACACAAGTTGTCTAGAGGAGACTGCTTACATAGTTCTAAAGTGTAGACCACCTGGGGAAGATTTTACATATGCATAGAAGCTTTGGTCAAAGAGCATATGGGTGGAAATGTAAAGTACACAGTTTTTGAACCAATGGTAGTCAAAATTATGAATGTCTACAAAAGCTTTGAGGATCATTTAAATGATTGAGGATTTTCTTTATGACTGAACCATAGGGTGTACAGATATTTGTTTTATAACGAGTATGTCTGTATGCATATATGTATATATATGTGTGTTGAGGGTGTATATACACAGATTTATATGCCAAATATCTTTGTTTTCTTCCCTCTCTTATTCTCTTATGTGGCAGAAGACATATTGACTTTATATCATAGTATTTAAGTCACAGGATATCAAGTAGAAGAGTAAACATGATTCAACAACTTTATGTCCTCTTCTGGGGAAGAGGCTTGTGGTTTTTGATTGTACATAAAATAGTTGTATCATATTAGGCAGAATATGACTTTGTTATTGTCTTTATTTGGAGATTAAATATGGTTTAAAGAGATGTATTCGGGTGCAAAGTTGGCAAGGGGTAGAGTTGTGATGAAATTAGGCCATGGAGTGCCAAAATTTTTAGACATTATTCTGAGTGTTTCTGTGAGGGTGGTTTTGGATGAGATTAGCATTTACATTGGTATGCTGACCAAAGCACATTGTCCTCCCTAATGTGGATGGATCTGATCCAATCAGCTGAAGGCTGGAATAGAACAAAAAGGCTGACCTTGTATCTAGTAAGAGACAATTCTTCCAGCCTGACTGCCTTCTAACTGGGACATCAGCTTTTTTCCTGCCTCTGAACTCAAACTGAGACATTGGCTCATCCTCAATGTCTCATTCTTGAGACATTGGTCTCAAGCATGCTGGCCTTTGGATGGGAACATCACCATCAGCTCTCCTGGTTCTAGGCCTTTAGGCTTAGATTGGAACTAAACCATTGTCTACCCTGGGCCTCTAGCTTCCTGACACACCCTGTAGATCTTGGGACTTGCCCATCTCCATAATCACATGAACCAATTCCTTACCATAAATCTCTTCATATATATGCATGTATACACACACACACACACACACATATCGTATTGGTTCTCTTTCTCTGGAGATTCCTGACAAGTAGAATGATGAAACCAATTTTTCAAATTATCACAAAAATTTCCTCTTAAAAAAAGTTTTGCTTTTGTAGTATATTCTGTCACAAAATATTTAGGACAGTTTAGGAAACTAACGTTTAAGTCTTTTCCCCACATAGAAATTATTTGTCTTAAAAAATCAAATTTGTTGAGTTAAGTAAACTAAAGTGTACAATTGCCAGAAAGTCTGCTTTTGGCTACATTTTTCTTCCATTTAATGAGGTAACTTTCTACCATAGAACTCACTGTGACATGATACAATATATATCTTGTCATTTTTACCTGGGTTCAACATTACTGAAATTCTGTTCCAAGCTCTGTGATTTTTTCTTTCTTTTTTTGCATCTCGAGTTTACAGTCAGGCTCTGAAATTTTCATTTACTGCAATAAGCATCACCATAAATGCACGCTTAATGTGGTTTCCAAAAAGCTTTAAGCAATATTATATATGACATAAATGGAAGATTCTTTGCTTTATTAATTCCTAGACTTTCAGTTATGGTTATTTTCATAACATTAGGTATCCCTGTAGGGGTAAAGGTAGTGCTGGTATTGTAAGGATAGTAATGAAGAAATATGTCACAATACATGGCAAACAAACCTATTTTCACTCCTCAAAACAATAAAAAAAATTAAAAAGGAAAAACGGGCCAGGAACGGTGGCTCATGCTTGTAATCCTAATGCTCTGGGGTGCTGAGGTGGGAGGGTCACTTGAGGTCATGAGTTCGAGACCAGCCTGAGCAAGAGGAGACCTGGCTCTATTAAAAATAGAAAGAAATTAGCTGGGCAACTAAATATAGAAAAAATATTAGCCGGGCGTGGTGGTGCATGCGTGTAGTCCCAGCTACAAAGGAGGCTAAGGCAGTAGGATCGCTTGAGCCCAGGAGTTTGAGGTTGCTGTGAGCTAGCCTGACTACACAGCACTCTAACCTGAGCAACAGAATGAGACTCTGTCTCAAAAAAAAAACCAAAACACTATATATATTTTTTAAAAGAAAAAAAAAAATGGGTGAATGAAGGAGTTTTTCTTCATATATCATGGACATTGTTATCAGTTTGCTTTGAAAATTAGATCTTAATAATACTGTGTTTAATGTTATGTACCTTATGTTTAATAAAAAATGAAACCTAAGCCATCAAATAGTTCAATTTCTTAACTATATTTAACCTGGAGAAGATTGCACTTCTAAAACGCTTAAATTAATGCACATTAATACAAATCAGAATCTTTCCCCTGAACATTTAATTATCTAGCATCAGAAGTGCTCCAAAACATCAGATGATAGAATGATATATGCCATAATGACATTGTTCTCGAGATGGCTAACAAAAAGACCTATGTAAAATGTTATGGGAGGGAATGTGAGAGGTTAAAATGCAGTGCTCAATTCCCTTCACAATAGCAACAAAGAAAATAAAGTACCTAGGAATATAATTAACTAAGGAGGTAAAAGACCTCTACAGGGAGAACTATGAGAAACTGAGGAAGGAAATAGCAGAGGACATAAACAGGCGGAAGAAGATACCATGCATGTGGGTCGGCAGAATCAACATTGTTAAAATGTCTATACTACCCAAAGTGATCTACAGAGTCAATGCAATCCCTATGAAGATACCATCATCATTTTTCACAGATATAGAAAAAATAGTTCTACACTTCATATGGAACCAGAGAAGACCCCATATAGCAAAATCAATCCTAGGCAATAAAAAAAAAAAATGGGAGGTATCAATTTACCAGACTTCAAACTATACTACAAGCTTTGCACTGGACAAGAACAGGGACATTGACCACTAGAACAGAATAGAGAACCCACATATAAAACCATCCTCATATAGCCATATAATCTTTGACAAAGCAGACAAAAACATACACTGGGGAAAAGAATCCTTATTCAATAAATGGTGCTGGGAAAACTGGATAGCCACATGTAGAAGACTGAAAAAACATCCACACCTTTCACCTCTCACAAAAATCAACTCATGCTGGGTAATAGACTTAAACCTAAGGTGTGAAACTATTGGAATTCTAGAGGAAAATGTTGGAAATACTCTTCCAGACATTGGCCTAGGCAAAGAATTTATGAAGAAGACCCCAAAGGCAATCATAGCAACAACAAAAGTAAGTGGGACCTGATCAAATTAAAAAGCTTCTGCACAGCCAAAGAAACTGTAAAGAGAGCAAACAGAAAACCTACAGAACGGGAGAAAATTTTCGCAAGCTACACATCCGATAAAGGGCTGATAACTGAATCTATTTAGAACTCAGGAAAATCAGCAAGAAAAATTCAAACAACACTATCGAAAAGTGGGCAAAGGACATGAACAGAAACTTTTCAAAAGAAGACAATAATGGCCAACAAACATATGAAAAGGTTCTTAACATCTCTAATCATCAGGGAAATGCAAGTCAAAACCACAATGAGATATCACTTATCTCCAGTGAGAATGGCTTTTATCAAAAAGTCCCAAAACAATAAATGTTGGCAAGGATATGGAGAGGTAGGAACACTCCTACACTGCTGGCAGGACTGCAAACTAGTGCAACCTCTGTGGAAAGCGATATGGAGATACCTTAAAGTGATACTACCAAGTGGATCTACCATTTGATCCAGCAATCCCATTACTGGGCATCTACTCAAAAGAACAAAAGACACTCTATAAAAAAGACATCTGGCGACTCCTTTCCAGGTGAAGGGTGACCCGGCTAAAGAAACACTTAAATTCTGGAAATAGCAGCTGAGTATCATGGCCAGAAGCCTTAATGAAGATCCAGAAGGAAGCAGAATCACTTAAGTGAAAGGAGACCTTTTTGCATGCCCCAAAACAGACTCTTTAGCCCACTGTATTAGTGAGGATTGTCGCATGGGCGCTGGGATAGCTGTTCTCTTCAAGAAGAAATTTGGAGGGGTGCAAGAACTGTTAAATCAGCAAAAGAAATCTGGAGAAGTGGCTGTTCTGAAGAGAGATGGGCGATATATATATTACTTGATTACAAAGAAAAGGGCTTTGCACAAGCCAACTTATGAAAACTTGCAAAAGAGTTTAGAGGCCATGAAGTCTCGTCTGAAGAACGGAGTCATGGACCTCTCCATGCCCAGGATTGGATGTGGTCTTGATCGTCTGCAGTGGGAAAATGTATCTGGGATGATTGGGGAGGTATTTGAAGCAACAGACATCAAAATCGCCGTGTATACACTCTGAACAAATCAACATTTCAGATGTGTCCGTGTTCTCCTGTATCATACCTTCTGGGCCATAGGACTGGACAAACTGACCTTATAATGGGCAGAGGAAAGTTTCCTGTGAAATAGTCTGTGTCACAGGACAGACTTGGATTACTATATTCCAGTATTTGGACTAGGACTCTGGAGAAGGGATTGCTTTGTGGATGTTGTGGTTTTTTTGCAGAAAGGTAAGGAGTAGGTAGCCTAATAATAGGCAGGGAAACCAGATATTTGGGCCTATGATGTTTGTTTTGCTTCACTATGCTACCTGATTTGTTTAGCTGGCCACTGGGTGGCAGCATTGATTCGGCTTCTCTGCTTTTTAAGAGGAATTTCAAGGATGATCATTTTAGTTAGTTTGGAATTTTTTGTCATTTGTACACTTAACTTGGTATTATCCTTATATCATTATATTCACTCTAGGAGAGAGTTAGTTACAGGTTGTTTTGTTTTTGTTTTAATTACAAATTGAGTCCTACCTTGTTAACCAGGAATTTGTGGTGACAAAAGTAGAAAAATAAATCTTTTTCTTGGGAAAAAAAAAAGACATCTGCACTCGAATGTTTATAGCAGCGCAATTCACAATTGCAAAGATGTGGAAACAACCCAAGTGCCCATCAATACATGAGTGGATTAATAAAATGTGGTATATGTATACCATGGAGTACAATTCAGCTATAACAAATGTTGGTGATATAGCACCTCTTGTATTTTCCTGGATAGAGCTGGAACCCATTCTACTAAGTGAAGTAACCCAAGAACGGGAAAATAAGCACCATATGTACTCACCAGCAAATTGTTATTAACTGATCAACACCTAAGTGGACATATAGGAGTAACATTTATCGGGCTTTGGGCAGATGGGAGGGGGGAGTAGGGGATGGGTATATATATACCGTAATGAGTGTGATGCGCACCATCTGGGGAATGGACACGCTTGAAACTCTGACTCTGGGGGAGAAGGAGGGGAAAGGCAACACACATAACCTAAACATTTGTACCCCCATAATATGCTGAAATAAAAAAAAATGTTGTGCTAAACCAGAGGAATCATCTGAATGGCGGACATTCTTCTGCTGTGTCCAGCTACAGATCCTTCCTCAGTCATGCCTCTAAACAGGTTCAAACAAACCTGAATAGTTAAACACCCCTTAAGACTTTTCCTCAGCACAGAGATCATTTTCAAGAATAAACCACATATTAGACCACAAAAAGGGATTAAAACATTCAAAACAATGAAATCATTTCAAGTATTTTCTCTGACCACAGTGGAATAAAACTAGAAATTAATAATAATAGGATCTTTGGAAACTATACAAATACATGTAAATTAAACAACATGCTCCTCAATGACCAGTGAGTCAATGCAGAGATTAAAATGAATATTATAATATTTCTTGAAAGAAATGAAAATGGAAACTCAACATATCAAAACCTATGAGATACAGAAAAAGCAGTAATAAAAGTTTATAGCAATATGTGCCTACATCAAAAATTAGAAAAACTTCAAATAAACAACCTAACTGTGCATCTTAAAGAACTAGAAAAACAACAGCAAACCAAACCCAAAATTAGTAGAAGAAAAGCAGTAATAAATATGAGAACAGAAATAAGTTAAATTGAAGTAAAAAAAAAAAATGATCAATGAAATGAAAGGTTGGTTTTTTTGAAAAGGCAAACAAAATTGACAAACCTTGAGCCAGACTAAGAAAAAAAGGGAGAAGACCCAAATAAATAAAATCAGAGATAAAAGATGAGACATTATGACTGATAGTAGAGCAATTAAGGGATCACTGGAGACTACTATAAGCAACTATATGCCAATGAATTAGAAAACCTAGAAGAAATCGATACATTTCTGGACACATACAAACTACCAAGATTGAATCAGGAAGAAATCCAAAACCAGAGTAGACAAAAAACAAGTAATGAGATAAAAGCAATAATAAGAAGTCCCCCCACCAAAGAAAAGCCTAGGACCCCATAGCTTCACTGCTGAATTCTACCAAACATTTAAAGAAGAAATATTGCCAATCATATTCAAACTATTCCAATAAATTAAGAAGGGGGAATACTCCCAATCTCATTCTATGTGGCCAATATCACCCTGATACCAAAACAAACAAACAAAAAAATACACTAGGAAAAAAGAAAACTATAGGTCTGTATCTCTGATGAACATAGATGCAAAAATCCTGAACAAAATACTAGCAAACTCAATTTAGCAACACATTAAAAAGATTACCCATCACAATCAAGCAGGATTCATCCCAGGAATGCAAGAATGGAGCAACATACACAAATCAATCAATGTGATACAGAGTGAATATCAAAAGAATGAAAGACAAAAACTATATGATCATTTCAATTGACACTGGAAAAGCATTTGATAAAATTCAACATCCCTTCATGATAAAAACTCTCAAAAAACTGGGTATAAAAGGAATATATTTCAACATGACAAAAGTCATATATGATAGAACCACAGCTAGTATTATACTAAATGGGAAAAAACCGAAAGCCTTTAATATCTAGAACAGGAGAAGGATACCCATTTTCATCATGGTTATTCAACATAATGCTGGAAGTTCTAGTAGAGCAATCAGACAATTCAAAAAATAAAGGGCATCAAAATTGGAAGAGGAGAAGTCAAATTATCCTTGTTTGCTAATGATATGATCTTAGAGAAACCCAAAGACTCCAACCAAAACACTATAAAACTGATAAATTCAGTAAGTTGCAGGATACAAAACCAACGTACAAAAACCAGTAGCATTTCTGTATGCCAACAGCAAGCAATCTAAAAAAAAGAAACCAAAATAGTAATCACATTTACAGTAGCAACAAATAAAATACCTAGAGGAAAAATATAATCAAAGAAGTGAAAGATCTCCATGATTAAAACTATAAAACATTCATGAGACATTCACTTAATGCCTGTGATCCTAGTACTTTGGGAGGCCAAAGTAGGAGAACTGCTTTAGGCCAGTAGTGTGAGACCAGCCTGGGCAATAGCAAGACCCCATGCCTTAAAAAGAAAAACAAAAAAATTAGCTGGATGTGATGCCGAGCATCTGTAGCCTCAGCTACTTGGGAGGCTGAGGCAAGAGAATTGCTTGGACCGAGGAGTTTGAGGTTTCAGTGAGCTACGGTGGTGCCACTGCACTTAAGCCTAGGCAACAGAGTTAGAACTTGTCTCAAAGCAAACAAAAATTGATGAAAAAAATTGAAGAAAAAAATATGCTATGCTTATGGATTGGAAGAATCAGTATTGTTAAAATGTCTAGACTACCCAGAGTGATCTACAGATTCAGTGCAATCTCTATCAAAATACCAATGACATTCCTCACAGAAATGAAAAAAATAACAATCCTAAAATTTATACCAAACCACAAAAGACCCAATAGTCAAAGTCAAAGCTATCCTGAGCAAAAGGAACAAAACTGAAGAAATCATACCTGACTTCAAGTTATACTACAGAGCTGTAGTAACCAAGACAGCATGGTACTGGCATGAAAACAGACACATAGACCAGTGGAATAAAATAGAGAACCCAGAAATAAATCCACACATCTATAGCGAACTTATCTTTGACAAAGATGCCAAAAATAAACAGTGGGGAAAGGACAGTCACTTCAATAATAGTGCTGGTAAAACTGGATATCCATATGCAAAAGAATGAAACTACACCCTTATCTCTCCCCCTATAAAAAAATCAAATCAAAATGGACTAAAGACTTAAATCTAAGACCTAAACCTATGAAACTACTAAAAGAAAACATTGAGGAAGCATTCCATGACATAGTTCTTGGCAACAACTTTTTGAGTATATTCCCAAGACACAGGCAACCAAAGCAAAATTGAACAAATAGGATCACATCAAGCTAAAAAGCTTCTACACAGCAACACAAACAACTGAAAAGACAACCCACAGACTGGCAGAAAATATCTGCAAACTGCCCCATCTGACAAGGGATTAATAACTAGAATATATTAGGAGCTCCAAAAACCCAATAGGAAAAATCAAATAATCCAATTTTTAAATAGGCAAAAGATCTGAATAGACATTCTCAAAAGAAGACATACAAATGACCACAGGTGTATGAAAAAATGCTCAACATGATTAGTCATCAGAGAAATGCAAACCAAAACTACAATATTTAGGTTGATTGCTTCTAACTCATACAATCAAACAATCTAATTTTATTTCATGTCATTCACCATTTTAGTATAATAAAGCAAGAGTTTTTCTTCCATGTGTATTAAAAATGATGAAAGAAGAAATAGTTATAGTAAGCTTATTTTATCAGGACAAACAAATCAATATTTGGAGGTTATGCTTCACATCCCAAAATATAAAGTACTGTATAGGTGAAACAATATTTAAAAGGTCTTGCAAAAGAGGAAGAAAAAAATGTGTGATTTGATTAAATTATTAAAACAATTATATCTAATAATAGTCTTATGTTTTTTGAAATTTCTACTGCCTCATTTGTTTACTTTTTCAACTTTTGCCAAGTCCACACAAGAATCTATTAAGATTGAACAAAAGTGATTAGAAATTATCACATCAGATCCTTCAGGCATAAGTGGCTTGAGCCTCGAGTTCTACTATGCAAATTATTATTTCTTTTATTGTGGTAAAATATACAGAACATATAATTTACTATTTTAGACTATAATTTTTGTTTCAATTGCTAACAGAGAAATTAACCTGTACCACACATAAAACAAGTTACCACATATACTTGCCTTAGTTAATTTACTATATTCAATGCTATGCCTGTCAAGGCACATAACCAAGCATATATTAATATATTTGACCACATTCTCACCATATTAAAAATTATAAATTTTTCAACTTTTATGTTTATATAATTCTTTAAATTTCTTTCATGATTTATTATGAGTGGAAATGTGCCAAAGAGTCCATGTTTAAAATGATTAAGACTCAAAATGACTTTAAAACCAAAAGACACAAGAAGAGAACATACAATGAGACTCCTTAATTCCTGTTTCCTAGTAAAATATTTTACTTATGTAAATTGTATCTGGGGTGAAAAGTACAAATATATAGTAAAGTAATTTCTCAGGAACACTCAAACACTCCAGGTGGACAATTTTTAAATACATATGTTATAGCCCAAATAATAAATTACTCCTAGTTAAGCATGATATATATAACTAAGGAACCTCTTGGGGGAACAATGTAGTTCTCATTACTGTGTATACAGAGAGATCTGAAACTTTTGGGTGTGACCAATGTGGCTGTTCTCTGTTTGTTGTGCTGATTCTTTCACAGGTGTCAAATACGGCAATGTTGATCAAATTGTACACTTTAAACAAGGGATGTTTATCTTCTGTCAATTATACTTCTATTAATAAAGCTTAACTTTAAAAAACGAAACCCGTGTGACTGGAGCAAAGCAACTAAAGAGAAAAGTGGTAAATGATCAGGACAGAGTAGCCAGATCTTGTTGACTGCTGGTTGTGCTTGGCAGTTATTGTAATTCTAATTTAAAGGGGATGTGTTGAAGAGTTTGGGGCAGAGGCCTCATATGATTTGAATGATGGAAGACACTAGAATCACATATATGTATGAAATTGGAAGAGACATTGAGCTCCTTAAGTCTGGGTGCTCTCTAGAGAGTTTCCTTGAATTTCCTGAATTTATGTCTATGTGTGCATATGTGCTTATTTTTTTAAAAAATCCCACACAATTCACCAGCTTCTCAAAAAGACCCTTTACCATAAAAACTTAAGAACCATTCATTTATTTCACCCTCACTTTAGTTGAGGAAATTAAAAGCTAAAGAAGCAAATGATTCGTTCAAAATGAGGGTGACAAGTTGATGAGGTCCTAGTGGGTTTATGATGCTGACTACCCTCTCTCACCTGGTCCCCTTCTCTCTCCCTGCCTCAATGCTTTTGGTTAACAGAACATAATAATAAGGACTTGACACACACTACAAGAAGCCAGTGTCTGCTAAACCCTGAACCAGCTAGCCCAAGTCACTGGGAGAGTGTGTGTGCCAACTATGTGATCTGTAAGAGGCTGTAAGCCAATACAAAGATGTAAAAGTAGTGCCTTATGACTCCCTCATCAAACTTGTATAACTTTCTAAATTGCCTACAATAAGTGTGTATTATTAAAATCACAAAAGAATAATACATCATAAATAATAAGGTATTCACCTTTGAATGTTACTATGAGCCTGCCTTGTGCTATGGAGAAAAGAATAATGTATAATAGACATTTAACAGCTGTAGGGGTTTTTTTCTTTCTTTAAAGGCACAAGAAATGAGTTCATGCTGAATCTTTCCCAACAGTGATTTCAATTAGGTGTAAGTAAAACTGCTTAAGTAGAAGGCCACATGGTTGAGTGCACTTCACAATGAATGTTTCACAATTGCCTTCAGAGATTCCAGTGGAGAATGATATTAATAGAAAAGGACAAACAGGATTACCTCAAATTCTTTCCCAGCTCTAAGGTTTATGAAAATATCAGGCTACCCTGATAACCTTCAAAGGTCTCAGGTTACTGAAATAGCCCTGCCTCTTTGCCTACTATTGAGCACTCAGAACATAGCTATGATACCGGTTGAAGCCTAAAGAACACACAATTTCTACCAAACCGCCATAGTACTAGTGCAAACTGGATGAAAACATATCAGTCATGCTTCTAAAAGTCACTGAGCTCTAGTTAAAAATGACCTTTTCTGGGGCTTTGAGTTTAAACTGAGCTCAGGAGTGTTGGAAATTACCAGATAAGTTGATACTTCCAGTCCCACAGGGAGAGCTCTCATGATCATCTTAATTAACAACTAGAGCTGTTGAGTATACATGGACACAGTGCCTAACCAGATATTAAGAGAAGAATTTCAGTGAGACTCCTACTTGAAAAATGAGCCTATTGTACAGAAGAGCGTAATGAAAGCACAACTGAGAATTTTATCACTTACCTATCAGATGCGTGAAATCACAGCCTGATCTTTGTGCATGAAGTCTGGGTCCACACCACTGCAGGGCAGCACTAGCTGTAAACCAGTCTTATAAAACTGTGACCTGAAAAGGAAAGAAAGTATTGTTGAATACCTTTGACACAGATACAAAGCAACTTTCCTAAGTAAGAATTTAGTATGGAAACAAAAACCTAGTCTTTTTTAACAGTTTAAAACACAACAAGAACAACAACAAAACACCCTTCCAGCCACTACACACCTTTTGGAGGAAGAAGCCTAAGTTTGAAGATGGTCTGGACTTTATAGGGCAAACCCCATTGTGATGTCACCAACTGTGACCATATAATGACTTCATCCTGTAATGTGCTAGGATCCAGGCTTGTGGTCAAATATACTGATCAGCCTTTTCTGCTCACTTAAGCTCTTGTCTCTGAAGTTAATGAAATAGGTAACCTGTTAGCCTCACATCCACAGATAGAGAAATGTTTTCCCACTTGTGGCTCATTGATTCTAGTGTCAGTTGAGTTTCCTGGCACTAGGTTCAAGCAATAGTTAGGATTTTGTACAGCACTGTACAAAATTTCAAGTACCAAAATACAACTTACAAAACTGGACTGAGCCACTTAAGTGAGCCGCTATTGCAAGGACCTGTTTATACACATATCCAAAAAGATCAATTTTATAGAAGCATACAAATTACTATGTGTGCTGTAGCCTCAATTCATTTAGTATCAAAGGTCTTAAACCATGCCCTAACTGTGTGAACCATTTGGGTAACTCTGGCCTTAATCCTGACCAATTCATACTTGCCAAAAAATAACTCTTGCATCAAAATTGGGGGCACATTCCTATTTGTCAGTGACTAAAAATTTTACCAGGAAAAAATCAGTAGGAATCTCAGGGTACTCTCTCAATGCAACGTATACTCCCAGATCTCCACAGGGCTCTCCCCTCAACCCCCCTCAGGTCTTTCTTCCTGTGTCAGCTTCTCAGCAAGGCCTTAGCTGGACAATCTACCCAAAGGTAACAATCCAACACTCACCCTACACCGTTCCCCTTCTTTGCTTAGTTTGCTTTGTAACACATGTGACTATCTATCATGGTAAGTACACATCTTAATGCTCTTATTTTCTCAGTCTCCACTATTATAATGTGAGCTCCATATGAGAAGAAACTTCTTATTTTGTCTCTTTCATGGCTTTACTTCCAGCATTAACACATCTGGCACATAGTAGATGCTCAGCAAATGTTTGCTGGAATTAATGAATGTCATTTTTGATCACCAACCCTAATCTCCATGCCATTACCATAAGTGACTCTGTTAACAGTATAGTGCGCTTCTTTGAGAATTTCTTTCCACATATTTACATTATGATATGAAGGTCCATTAAAAATTGATAACTTCTACTTCAAATAAGCTCTTGAATGTTAATTAACATATAACATTTAAAATAAAAATCACCTGTCTTCAATCCTGCCTGGAAACCTAAGCAATTATAGCTCTGTAACTCTAAGTTTGAGTATTTTCACTCGTATTTCTCAATAATATACTCAAACTATGATTTGGTTGTTCTTGTTCACTCTTTATCATGAATAATTTCAAACAAAGCAGATAGAACAACAAATCAAAAATTCCATACCCACTAACCAACTTTAACAGTAATCAACATTTCACCAATTATGTTGTATTTGCTTTTTTGCTGGAATATTTTAAAGTATATTCCAAATATCTTTTGACTTCACACATGAATCCTAGCAAGCTATACAATTCATACAGTCTACCAGACTATCCACTCTAATCAATTTTAGAAAAAAAAGATAACCAAAATGCCATCATTGCATCTGAGAAAAATTTAAATTATTCTCTAATGGCGCATAAAAATATCCATGTCCAAATTCCCTGTTTGACCTAAATATGCCTCCTAATTTTGAGTTGGTCTTATTAGGATCCAAAAGAAATATATAACACTGATTCAAAAATTTCCTATTCCTCTTTTAATCTATAACTTCTCCCCGTTTTTTTTCTTTGCCATTCCTTTTATGAGAGACTACTTTATTATTTGTGCTCTAGAATTATTCACATTCTGCATTTCATTGTATGCATCCTCATATAAAACATGTTCCATTATAAAATATCTTGTAGTTAAGTATATGGATTTGGCAAATTCAAGTGCAATTTTTTAGCAAGAATATTCACAGTCGATGCTTTGTGCTCCAATTGCATTATATTTACACTCACATATGTTTCATACATTTTCGATGTAAAGACGGATCAGTGAGTTGCAGTATTCTCAGCTTGATGCACCCACATTACAAAACTTCCCATCAATTTTTACCAAATTTTATTTAATCTATGTGCCAGTTCCCTTTTTTATTATTGATATGCAATTCACATACCATATAATACACAATTTTAAAGTGTGCAAGTCATTGTTTTTTAACATATTCACAACATTGAGCATCCATTACCACAACCAATTTTAGAAACTTTTTGTCACTCCAAAAAGAAAGCCTATATCTATTAGCAGTCATTCCTCTTCCCCTTCCTCCAATCTCTGGCAACTATTAATCCACTTTCTGTATAGATTTGCCTATTCTGGACATTTCATGCAAATGGGATCATGTAATATGCTTTCTTTTGTGTCTGGAGTCTTTATTATTATATTTTCAAGACTAAATACATGTTGTATCATGTATTTGTACTTCATCACATGTTATAGCTTAATAATCCATAATATAGAAATATCATGTTTTGTTTAGATATTTATCAGTTGGGCATTTGGGTTGTTTTTCCTTTTGGGTTTTATGAAGAATGTTGCCACAAACATTGACATACAAGTTTTTCTATAAATATCTCTTTTCAATTCTCTTGAGTGTACACCTAGAAGTGGAATTTCTGGATCATGTGTATCCATCCATTAAATAGCAACTGTATATTTAACTTTTTATGGAAATGCCAAGCTGCTTTCCACATTGGATGCATCTTTTTGCTTTCGCACCAGCAGTGCATGAAGGTTTCAATTTCTTCACATGCTCACCACACTTGTTATTTTCCATTTTATTTTATTTTATGGAGACAGAGTCTAGTTTTTTTGCCCAGGCTAGAGTGAGTGCCGTGGCGTCAGCCTAGCTCACAGCAACCTCAAAGTCCTGGGCTCAAGCAATCCTTCTGCTTCATCTCCCAAGTGGCTGGGACTACAGGCATGCACCACCATGCCTGGCTAATATTTTCTATATATATTAGTTGACCAATTAATTTCTTTCTATTTTTAGTAGAGACGGGTCTCGCTCTAGCTCAGGCTGGTTTTGAACTCCTGACCTTCAGTGATCCACCTCGGCCTCCCAGAGTGCTAGGATTACAGAAGTGAGCCACCCTGCCAGGCTGCAAGTGTTTCTTTTAAGGGTGTTTGCACTGGGGAATGGACCTGGGCAGGGGTGATTTCAGTTTTCAGTTGAAACGCTTCTATATTTGTGACTTTTTGCCTTAAAATCAGTCAAGGCCTACATCGTCAATAGAAATAAAAAAGGGTCCACAAAAATATCTCCACAGTCAATTGCTTATCAATCGAATAGCCTGCAAGTTTCCCATAGGACTTGGGAGCTTACTAGACTATTATTTTTATTTTTATTTTAGCGTATTATGGGGGTACAACTGTTAAGGTTACTTATATTGCCCATGCTACCCTCCCCCCTCAAGTAAGAGCTTCAAGCATGTCCATCCCACAAACGTCGCACATCTTACGCTTTGTGGTTGTATATACCGACCCCTCCTCCCCCTTCCCACCCTCCTGAGATCTGATAAATGTTACTCCTATATGTGTACTTAGGTATTGATCCGTTAATACCAATTTGCAGGTGAGTACATGTGACGCTGGTTTTTCCATTCTTGAGTTACTTCACTTAGTAGAATGGGTTCCAGCTGTATCGAGGAACATAGAGGTGCTATATCACCATTGTTTCTTTTTTTTTATTTCAGCATATTATGGGGGTACAGATTTTGAGGTTTCAATAAATGCCCATTCCCCCTCCCCCACAAGTCTGAGTTTCCAGCATGACCATCCCCCGATGGTGCACATCTCACTCTTATGTGTGTATATACTCGCTGCCCCCGCCCACCTGTCCAAAACCCTATTACTGTAGTTCCTATGTGTCCACACAGGTGCTGCTCAGTTAATACCAGTTTCCTGGCGAGTATATGTGGTGCTCGTTTTTCCACTATTGGGATACTTCACTTAGTAGTATGGGTTCCAGCTCTAACCAGGAAAATATAAGATGTGCTATATCACCGTTGTTTCTTAGAGCTGAATAGTACTCCATGGTATGCAAATACCACATTTCATTAATCCATTCTTGGATTGATGGGCACTTGGGCTGTTTCCACAGCCTTGCAATTATGTATTGTGCTGCTATAAACATTGGAGTGCCGGTGTCTTTTTTGTAGAGTGTCATTGGATCTTTTGGGTAGATGCCCAGTAATGGGATTGCTGGATCAAATGGTAGATTCACTTGTATCGCTTTAAGGTATCTCCATATTACTTTCCACAGAGGTTGAACTAGTTTGCAGTCCCACCAGCAGTGTAGGAGTGTTGCTGTCTCTCCCCATCCACGCCAGCATTTATTGTTTGGAGACTTTTTGATAAAGGCCATTCTCCCTGGAGTTAAGTGATATCTCATTGTGGTTTTGATTTGCATTTCCCTGATGATTAGAGATGTTGCAGACTCTTTCTTTGCATAGCATTCTCCTTGGGGAACATGGTGCTGGGAAGATACACACCCCAGTTTAACACCTTTCTTTTCTGAGGGGTTATCTGCATTTTCCTCTATACACTATAGGTGTCTGCATTCTGGGAACATCATTTTGCAAGAAGACCGTGTTCATTTTTTCAAAAGAAATATAAATAAGAAAGAAATATAAATGAGGGCACTGGTCCAGCAGGGGAAATCTGCCAGTGTATGCCACTTCTTAGGACCCAGCATATCCCCACTCCACGAGGCATCGCAGGCAACACGTGCTACAGCCCCTGGAAGGCCACACAAGAGGCGCTAGCCCCCATCAATTATTTGGCAAAAAGCGGAAGGTGATACGACACTAGCAGGGTCTAGTCTTGGGAACCCACCTCTCACCTGAGGAGGAAGCAATTAAGCCTTTTAAAAACCTCAGGCATATGAATGATGCGACCATATAGCATCGTTTGATAGTGTGTTTATTTAAATTTCTTTTACCTCTAAATAGTTTTGCGAATGTCCAACAGAAAATTATTTTCTTTAATTTGTCTTAGTCATTGTTTGCCCTCTTTGCAACAAGGACCCTACCTATTCTAAGGGAAACAAATAGATTCTCCTGAGCACCCGGCAAAGATGAGAGGTTTCCCATCTAAGTTTCCCAAGCGCACCTCTCCGGCTCCTTTAAGCGTCCTGAACTGTCTGAGGACGTCACACTCCTCCCCTAGGCGGGGCCGACACCAGAGAACCCGGATTCCCCACGCCCCTCCTTCCCTTCAGCCTCCACCCTCTCTTGGGCGTAGGGGACACGGGTTTTGGGGTGGGGAGGCGGCCTACCCTGGGCCCCTAAGGTGTGGCATTACCGCAAGGGCGGCATTGGTGTCCACCAGTACCCAGTGAACAAATCGGAGCTGGTTGTGCCTTTCCTGCTGGTGCGCGGCCTTAGCCAGGTAGGTCTCCTGCGCCTTTCCTTTCCTTTTTTTTTTGCCTTTCATTACCCTGATGCGGGAAGACGCGGGCCGGGGACTGGGCCTTGAGTGTCCTGTCTGGGACCGAGGACCGTCCCAGCCGTACAGCGCGTGGTCAGCCAGTCCCCGGCGCGCTGCCTTGCGCCATGGTGGCTGCAGCCGGGCCGGCTCGGGCGTCCGGCTCGCATCGTGGGGTCCCGAGGGTCCGAGGCGGGCCGCGTGGATTGGCCGGGATCGGCGTCGTGGACCGGCCGGGGTCTTGCGATTTGGGCGCTGAGTTTTTGCCACTGCCTATGTTTTTATTCTTGCAAGTGTAGGGAGAGCATCTACGTAGATCCCCTCTGGCCTTCCCCGTCGGTCGGCCTGGGAACATTGTTCTGTGCCCAGAGTGCAGGGGCGGGAGGGACCGGACGTTTCGCCCGCAGGTTCCCACACGGTTCGCCCGCAGGTTCCCACACGGTTCGCCCGCGAGTTCTTTCGCCCCACTCGGTATCTCGCCACCCGCGTGGCCAAAGGAGGATCTGCCTGCTCGGTAGGTGCGGATTGAGTAGTTTTTAAACCGCAAGGCCGCCCTGCCCTGAGTCGCTGGGCTCCCCGGAATTTAGCCCTAGAGAAGGAACAATTCCCTTTAATGAATTTTTGACCTAAAACCAATACAGCTCCATTTCCGCCTGCGCATGTGACAGCAGGGCGAGACAAGCCCCCAGTTTTCAGGAGCTTTTCCATCTTCATCTTTTTACTGTTCTATGAAATAGGAGGATCTGAAACGACAATGATTATTAATAAAAGAAAGAATGAAGTTTTTAAAGCAAATAAGGTATTGAAGATTATAAAAGATAGTGATAATGATACGAAATACGTAGGCGTTGGACAAATTATATGTAGACAAAACGGTCGAAAAGGAAAGAAAACAGAATTATGCTGGTTATATCTAGACGATGATGAATGAGTGTGTGTTATTGTGTTTCTTTTTTTTTTCCTTTATTTTGGCATATGATGGGAGTACAGATTTTAAGGTTTCAATAAAGGCCCTTTTCCCCCTCCCCCACAAGTCTGAGTTTCCAGCATGACCATCCCCCGATGGTGCTCATCTCACTCTTATGTGTGTATATACTCGCCGTCCCCCCCACTTGCCCAGTACCCTATTACCGTAGTTCCTATGTGTCCACACAGGTGCTGCTCAGTTAATACCTGTTTCCTGGCGAGTATATGTGGTGCTCGTTTTTCCTTTCTTGGGATACTTCACTTAGTAGTATGGGTTCCAGCTCTAACCAGGAAAATATAAGATGTGCTATATCACTGTTGTTTCTTAGAGCTGAATAGTACTCCATGGTACATATACCACATTTTATGAATCCACTCAAGAATTGATGGGCACTTGGGTTGTTTCCACCACTTTGCAATTGTGAATTGTGCTGCTATAAACATTCGAATTCAGGTGTCTTTTTTGTAGAGTGTCATTGGATCTTTTGGGTAGATGCCCAGTAATGGGATTGCTGGATCAAATGGTAGATTCAGTTGTATCGCTTTAAGGTATCTCCATATTGCTTTCCACAGAGGTTGAACTAGTTTGCAGTCCCACCGGCAGTGTAGGAGTGTTCCTCTCTCTCCCCATCCACACCACTATTTATTGTTTGGAGACTTTTTGATAAAGGGCATTCTCCCTGGAGTTAAGTGATATCTCATTGTGGTTTTTTTTTTTTTTTTTTTTTTTTTGAGACAGAGTCTCACTTTATTGCCCAGGCTAGAGTGAGTGCCATGGCGTCAGCCTAGCTCACAGCAACCTCAAACTCCTGGGCTCAAGCAATTCTGCTGCCTCAGCCTCCCAAGTAGCTGGGACTACAGGCATGTGCCACCATGCCCGGCTAATTTTTTTCTATATATATTAGTTGGCCAATTTATTTCTTTCTATTTATATTAGAGATGGGGTCTCGCTCTTGCTTAGGCTGGTCGTGAACTCTTGAGCTCAAACGATCCACCCACCTCGGCCTCCCAGAGAGGTAGGATTACAGGCTTGAGCCACCAAGCTGGGCCCCTCATTGTGGTTTTGATTTGCATTTCTCTGATGATTAGAGGTGTTGAAGACTCTTTTTTTTTTTTGCATTTGAATAATTTTATTGAAAGGGATACCCTTAGTTCCAAAACATAATGGTAGTTGGTTAGGTTACCTCTGCAAACTCAAAATTACTACTGAAATATTCAAAATATTGAACTATATCAGCCTTTTGGGAAAAATGAAACAGCCATAAAACATGGTTTACAAAAGTTAAGATATACTATGATTCTTTGGTTTATTTTTCAGCGTTTGTGTATCTATAACATGATTTCAAAATTGGTTACAGCCATTCTGGTTGTACTCAGACTACATATTGCACTGAGTAACCATCCACAATACTTAAATACTGTAGTTCTCCTTATATTCATTGACTGAAATGGAGAATCCTGAACACTACCCTCAGGCACCTCTTAATTATGAAGGTGCCTGCTTATTTTTTTTTTTTTTAAGACTTTGTTTTGGCACAGTAAGGGCATTAGTGAAAGTATATTCTCTTCCTTTTAAATAAAATTCTAAATTAGGAGCAGTGGCAATTTTATAAAAACAGTCATTTGTAAAAATTTATGGAGTGTTAAATCTAGCCTGAACTTACTTTAGTGTGATAAAGTAAGTTTTCAAAGTGATAATTTATTTTGAGTTACTAAGACAATAGAAACTAATTTTCTCCATGGGCTAGATTGAGGCAGTAGGTTCTGTATAAAAATTTTCATCATGGATACAAACATCACCTGTTTTCTAGAAAAAATATTAAAGATAATTTAATGAATATGCCAAAATTTACTAGGTCTGTATTTTTGCTTTATATAAAAGGGCCTAAAATTTAAATGTAATTTCCATATTGCAGTAAAAGTCCACATCTCTAGATTATTTATTACTTGCATTATGGGTGCCAAGAAACCATTTACACTGTCTAGAATATTAACCCTTATTATGCCTTAAAAGTGCATTTGTGAAATGTTGGTTTTGATATAAACCTCACATTTTAAAATTTAACGTTTAAATTACGTAGGTTACCATTTTCAACACCAACTAAATACAACATATTGATCCAATATAGAAAGTTAGATCAGTGTTAGAAATGAAGATTCACAGTTTACCTTCCCAGGCTTGTCATTAGCATTTCACATTTATGTTTTTAGCTTTGATGTGAATGCTTAACAGATGAATTCAAATCTTAACGTAATTTCACTACAGCATAATATTAATTAGGCAGCCTTCCCACATCGAGAACATCATGCTAATCTGGTTGTGATGTTTTAAGGCTTCATAGCTTAAATCCATTGTAACATTATGGAAGCCATAGATCAGGGTTGTGGAGAAAGGCTTCAGAGAAGAGTTTTTTGTTGCTGTAATTAATCCTATTTAAATAAACCCCCAACTTATCAGATCAGAAGTCTGCCTAAATATTATTAACAAAATTGAACTGTCCATATCTTAACATTCATAATCATATATAGATGTGTTAAATGTTAAAATTTAGTTTTGAGTAGGAAAAGATCAATCATCATTGTGAATTAACCTGAGATGGCAAGAATGTATATCACATATTCAGCAACCAAGTTCACATTTTTATGCGTATAACTACTTTCTGGTAGTCCAGCTTCTACAGCAATGACACATAACTATAGTGTTGACACCCCCTGGCAGTTTCCAGACACCCAATGTAGGTATCATGTACCATATGTTACTTTTTAAGTACATATTGATTTTTTTTATAAGATAACCGTCTCAAATTAGTTCACATACGGTTCAAACTTTTGGTCCTGTTGTCCTACTTGGCTTGCGTAGCTTTAAATGAGCCAGAGCTTGGGTTTACATACAATAAGATGATATACAATAAAAAAAAAAAACCCACTAGTGCTACTTTTAAAATTCAGGCTATTAAGGAGGATGTTTTCTAAGCTGAAAATTTAATGAAATGACTAACACATCAGAGGTTGCATAATTCCTTACTCTTAAAGTGTTGTACCTTGTATATAATAAACTTCAAATATTAGCTGACTACATCAGTGAAGTCATTTTCCCCTTTGCTATTCCAACTCCATTTTGTTGTCTTTGAAATATTAAAATTAATATTTTAATTCTTCAATTGTAGCACAAAATTATAGCATCAGAAAATTTTCTCTATCTAGAGAATAACAGCGAACCAAATTTACCAATTAGGGAACCATTTCAGGAATTGTTGGGAGGTGACTTATTCTGTAGTAACTATGCTTCAATTGCTGTGCAGTACTCCTAGAAACAATCCATTTCAACTTCTGAACATTTGGTTTGGAACACTTGTTTGATGAATATTCAGTTAAGCACTTGGATACGAGCTCTTGTCAGAAGGTCAAATCTCTGCCATTTATGTTGGAATGTTTCTGAAGACATTCTACTCCTTCTGTTAACTCTACACACTTCTGTGCTTGGATCTCCAACGCAATGATAGACAATGCCAACACAGAAGGCTTTGCTTTAGAGAATAAGATCCTACAATGACATGCCTTAAGTTGAGCTTCTAGTCTTTCAAAATTAAGGGTATTTCTCTTTCAAATGGCAAGTTCTCTTGAATGAGTGAATAATAGAGTTGCAGAAATTGAAAGGCAGTTGTAGCTTTGACTTTCCAACACACCTTCTCCAACACAATCTTTTCCATTCTCATCAAGTCTGACACTGTGAACCTATACTGACTTATTCGGATCAAGTCAGTTGCCAATGGGACATTCCTTTCCTCTTCTATTGATTTTACAGCCAAATAGAAGCAGCTTAGCCCAACACACCCAAGGTGCTTGGACTGCACCTTCATTTTAGACAGGAATCTGTCCAGTAAATTCACAGCTGAGAAAATGTCTCCGTGTCGAAGCTAAAGAACTGAGTTAGACTAAGAAGATCTTTTACTTCAAAGTCCCTTAGTCTGGCGGTCATTCTGAGGCCATTATCGTGGGCAGACTCAATTACTCTCAAGCCGCAGACCTTTGGCTGACATCTAGACTCCTGTTCCAACAGGGCATTCAGCTGGTGTAGCAGATTCTGAGAGTCAGTTGTTGTGAGTACCTCTATCATCTTGATAGCCACTGCGGCTCCTCAGCGGTAACCACCCTCCCCAGGCCTACTCTCACCTCACCCCACGATAAGAGAATCAAGAGGCCTACAAGGCTAAGGGACTCCCAGGTAAAAGGAGAGAGGCCCGGGGAGGAGGAGCCATCCTGGGTGGAGATCTCCACAGCACCGCGGAGACCACTCTGCCTTCCTCAGGGTTAGCTCAGAGCCTTGAAGACTCTTAGCATAGCACTCTCCTTGGGGAACATGGTGCTGGGAAGATACACACCCCAGTTTAACACCTTTCTTTTCTGAGGGGTTATCTGCATATTCCTCTATATACTATCGGTGTCTGCATTCTGGGAACATCATTTTGCAAGAGCACCGTGTTCATTTTTTAAAAAGAAATATAAATAAGGAAGATATAAACCAGGGCACCGGTCTGGCAGGGGAAATCTGCCAGTGTATACTACTTCTTAGGACCCAGCATATGCCCTCTGGACTAGGCAGCGCGGGCAACACATGCAACAGCCCCTGCAAGGCCACACTAGAGGCGCTGGCCCCCGTAAATTCTTTGGCATAAAGTGGGAGGTGATAGGGCACTAGCAGGGGCTGGTCTTGGGAACCCACCTCTCACCTCAGGAGGAAGCAATTAAGCCTTTTAAAAACCTCAGGCATATGAATGATGCGACCATATAGCATCGTTTGATAGTGTGTTTATTTAAATTTCTTTTACCTCTAAATAGTTTTGCGAATGTCCAACAGAAAATTATTTTCTTTAATTGTTCTTAGTCATTGTTTGCCCTCTTTGCAACAAGGACCCTACCTATTCTAAGGGAAACAAATAGATTCTCGTGAGCACCCGGCAAAGATGAGAGGTTTCCCACCTAAGTTTCCCAAGCGCACCTCTCTGGCTCCTTTAAGCATCCTGAACTGTCTGAGGACGTCACACTCCTCCCCTAGGCGGGGCCGACACCAGAGAACCCGGATTCCCCACGCCCCTCCTTCCCTTCAGCCTCCACCCTCTCTTGGGCGTAGGGGACACGGGTTTTGGGGTGGGGAGGCGGCCTACCCTGGGCCCCTAAGGTGTGGCATTACCGCAAGGGCGGCATTGGTGTCCACCAGTACCCAGTGAACAAATCGGAGCTGGTTGTGCCTTTCCTGCTGGTGCGCGGCCTTAGCCAGGTAGGTCTCCTGCGCCTTTCCTTTCCTTTTTTTTTTGCCTTTCATTACCCTGATGCGGGAAGACGCGGGC